>CAIGRO010298594.1:0-10320 GCA_903798355.1 Fraxinus baroniana
ATTATGATTTTTTCAATTCACAAACGAATTTATAATTAACGCATGTTTGGGAAATAAGTGGATTTCTCATGTCTCGTCCTACAAATTTTGTGGACAGAAATGTACCAATAGTGGGTCATGCATATTACATATGCATTACATCACAGAGATTTTAATGAGATATGCTAGGTTAAGATTTACTTTGACATAATGGGTGATCAAATGGTCACATGTTGGCCCCTCGTTATATGAAGCCCTGTGTTAACATTGCACAACTCGATTTTAATTGTGTTGGATGTTTAACCTTTGTAAATCCATTAGCAGAGTAGGTCCCTTACTTTTCTCACTAGTTGCAAATTACATCCCAAACCTTTAATAACAGTTGCAGAATATGTCCCCAACCTTTAATAACAATTGCAGAATAAGCCCCCGACTTTTAATAACAATTCCAGAATATTTCACTAGTCTTTAGCAATGTTTGCGTAGCTAAAATAAACCAAGTTGGAACATAATAAGAAACATTAAAAACAATGCAGAATATCATGCAAATCTAGTACTAATGTTTCTATGAGTTTACAAATTCAGTAGTAACAAAAATACGTATCAACAAAAATATCAAACGACAAACAATTCTATTACATAAGTCCAAAACGAAAAGTATCTAGTCTAATATATTGCTATGTAGCACCTTTTTCTCATTTCTACCTTTAAAAATCGATCTTTGATTCCGTGCTCTCGTATGTGCTTCCAATTCCTTCTTCATTTCCCTTTAATACATTAATCTTTTCTTCATATCTTCTCACTGATTTTAAGAGGCCCATAAATTACTTGATTCAACCATTTAAAAATGTGTGGGTCTTACCGAAAAATTTCCTAATAAGAACAATTAGCTACTGCAACAAAAAAAAATCACCACATGTTAGGATTTGAGAAAAATATCGTATCGTATACAAAGAATCTTCTTCTATGATTCACATCCGTCCAAGAAGTCTTATGATTCATGCAATTTCAATAGTCGCATGGCTTAATCCATGTTTTGGTCGTTGGTGAAGAGAAAATTAATCGATGTCCAGAAAAATTGTAAGACTATAAGAGTAAACCCAAAAAAATGATGAAAAAGATGGACTTTTTTTTTATATTTTGTGAGTTTCTAGTTTGCTCCCCATTAAAAAGTCATGTGAGAAGGCGTGAGCTACTTAATGGTGAAATTTGTCTTCTGATTTATTTATAAGGTTGGGTTGTGTGATGACAAAAATCAAAGGTATTGTTTGAAAAGGTTGGAGATAAAAAAAAAATGCAATTGTCTCATGGCATAATTGTAAACAAGATTACAATATAATTATGACATAATAAAACTACAATTTTTTACTTGCTCGAGTGAAAATAATTGTTGAACATACTGAAAATGTCACTGTATAAACTAGTTGGAGACTTTGAAATTTTATGAGTATATGAATCTCTCTCACTTATCTCCCTCTGCCGATTGAAATGATTTAGCTTGCATTTCATGGAGGATATCGGATGTAATTTCCTTCGTTCAATTTGATAGCTTGAATTAAATCAAAACTCGTGTGAAAATTGAAAGTTTTTTTCCTTCTTAATTGAAATTTTTTTTCCCCTCCTTATTTTCTTAAATGGCTCTCTCGATGTCTTGAACTTTGAATTACTTTATTAACATTGATTTGTAAATTGTAATGCTCTACAGTGCTGTATTGATTATTGAAATATTCTTGCGTTTGTGTATCAAAAAAATTAGGCGGAACCGGGAAAAGGACCGACTCTGCGTAAGAGCTAGTGTTGGGCATTTAGAAGTCAATATTTAAAGGATAGGGCGATTTTATAACAAATGTTTGAGGTTGAGTGCTAAACGTGCTATTCTTCCAAAAACATTGCTGCTTTGCTCAATTAAGAAAGGTTGTTCTCCAAATGTAAATTACAGTCGTTTAGAAGAATAATTTCTGAATTGGATTTTCAGGTTGCTTCGAAAATATTCAATATTTCATCAAATTTCCTGAAAATTTTAATTGCAAAATTCACTTCTTCGTCATCTTCTTCTCACTTTTACTTTTCTTTCCAAATATTTGTTTTTGCTTTCTGATTCAATTACTAAACCAATTGTTGTAATAGATTATAATCTTTACTAGATCTCGAGGGAGAAGTTATAATTAAATTCGCGAAAAATGGTTCTAGTTACGGCCGTGCGAGACTACATCAATCGCATGTTACAAGACATCTCTGGAATGAAAGTCCTCATCCTCGATTCACATACGGTTCGTACAATTGCAAGATCTTTGTTTTTCAATTTGTTTCGCTACAATTCGTCTTTATTCTAGAAAATTATTCACTCCGTTCAGTTTTTCGTTTATTATTATTAACTGAACAATTTCATTACTCCTCTTCTAAAGTTGGAAAATAATGAATTGAGAAAAAAAAAAAATTAATTCAGTTGATTAATTATAATTCTGTGTTGTAATTTTTAGTTGATAATGAAAATATTGGGAAAATGTGTACACAAAAGTTTATTGATCTTATTACAATATGAAATTTTTTTATTTCATTTTTTTTTCCCGCTATGCGTGTGCTGGTATAGCTAACATGCTTTACTTAAAAACTTATTTGGGATTTTAATTTATTTGGGTTATTTCCAAATTATCAATGCAGCTTTTGGAAAATATAATGTGTGGAATTTAAATTATTAGTACAGCTTAGAAAGACTGTTTATATCATAATTGATTTGGTTATTATCTTATTTGATCTTTTTGTTTCTTAATGTGTTGCAGGTTAGTATTGTGAGTGTAGTCTATTCGCAATCGGAGCTACTTCAAAAAGAAGTGTTTTTAGTGGAATTAGTAGATTCCATTTCCATGTCAAAAGAACCCATGTCACATCTTAAAGCCATTTATTTTCTGCGGCCAATTTCTGAGAATATTCAACTCATGAGACGTCAACTCGCTACACCTCGGTTCGGAGAGTATCACCTTTGTAAGTTTCAATTGTTTGTAGTTTTACATAATTGTGATTATGAACTATTGAAAATTTCTTAGGGGTGTGCTTCCTGTCAAAGTTTCTTAACTGATATTAGAGTAAAAGTTGATATTTCTTTTTTGTCTCAAATTTGTAACAAGGATTTCCTAGTTATGATATGCAACTTAATCAACTGGCATATTACTTTGTTAAAATGCAAAGTGAAATTGAAGTTCCTTTTGGTATTGACATTTTTATTTCAGTTTTCTCAAATATGTTGAAAGACACCCAGCTTCACAATTTAGCAGATTCGGATGAACATGAAGTTGTTCAGCAAGTGCAGGTAACATTAAATTCTCTATAAGCTGCTCTCTCTCACCTATAATTACAGGGGATATGCTATTGCCTTGATTTTCAACATCCAGCAAGTTATATCTCTCATGAAGAGGTGGAAATAAACTATCAAATAGATTAGGAAGGTGAAACGTATGTATTTAGTTAGGATTGAAGATGAAAACACCGGTTGTAGGTAAAGAAATTTAATTTTGGTTATGAAGTTGATGTTGTCAATGATTATTAACATAATTATGCAGGAACTCTATGCTGACTTTGTTGCTTTTGATCCTTACCACTTCTCTTTAAACATGGCATCAAATCACATGTATATGCTCCCAGCAGTGGTAGATCCGTCAGGTTTGCAACACTTCTGTGAGAGAGTGGTTGATGGAATTGCTGCCATCTTCCTGGCTTTGAAACGAAGGCCTGTAATTCGGTATTCTCGAGCATCTGATATTGCAAAAAGGATCTCACAGGAAGCAGCGGTGAGAATGCCAACTGTCACATGGTCGTTTTCAGAAGACTGCATTTGTTTACCTATTTTCTGTCTGTATTTATTTTGTCATATGTTACTTTCCTTGTCTACTGTATGCTTAGTTTTCATAAATATGGAAGTACTATATATGTGATTTTGTTCCTTCTCCCTGGTGCTGCAGAAGCTGATGTACCAGCAGGAAAGTGGTCTTTTTGATTTTAGACGAACAGAAGTTTCCCCCTTATTGTTAATTGTTGATAGGCGGGATGATCCTGTTACTCCACTGCTTAATCAGTGGACTTATCAGGTTATTCAATTTTTTTATGTACTTGCCCTCGTGCTTTTCCTACATAGGAGCAGCTGCCTTTTTTTTTATTTTAATGTAATGATTACTGAAAATATTTGGACAATGAAACTCACATGCTCCATAATATATTATAGGCGATGCTTCATGAATTGATAGGCATTCAAGACAATAAAGTAGACTTGAGAAACATTGGAAAGTTTTCAAAGGATCAACAGGTTGAATTCTTCTTCTTGTAATACATGCTCTCTCATTTTATGTTTTTCATGCTTCGGGAACTTCACTTTGTTACTCATGCTTCAGGAGGTTGTACTTTCTTCTGAGCAAGATGCCTTTTTCAAAGCCAATATGTATGAAAATTTTGGAGATATTGGGATGAATATTAAAAAAATGGTGGATGATTTCCAACAAGTGGCAAAAAGTAATCAGAATATTCAGACAATAGGTTTGTTATTAGCAACTCATGAACTTAAGCTTGGAAAGTTGTTTTATTTTCCACTGTTTTCTGTCTATAGCTTCCTAAACTTTGCTGCTTGTGATAACTCCTAAAATTTGCTGTTTTGAAATGTTTGCAGAGGATATGGCAAAGTTTGTTGACAAATACCCAGAATACAGAAAAATGCATGGCAATGTTTCCAAGCATGTGACCCTGGTCACTGAAATGAGCAAGATTGTTGAAGAACGGAAACTTATGTTAGTTTCACAAACTGAACAAGAATTAGCTTGCAATGGTGGGCAAGGAGCAGCATTTGAGGTACTTAGACACTTGATCTAATATTACACTGCGATATCCTTGCTCATATTTTAGGTAGGTGAAATTATTATATGGTAGTAAAATATAAAATATCAGATTCTTATTCCTTCAAAGCTCTTTCTGTAATCGGTGACTGTAAGCTTAATCGGAGACCATTGCATCTTTACTGTGGTGGCTTTGTAACTAAGTACTTGAAATATAATGAAAATATTTATATAATTTCTTTGGAGTAAATGTTTAATAGTTTTTAAGAGGTCAGCTTCCTCTTAAAGCTCTTCTAACCGGATAAAGCACTTTAAAAAAATTATCCAAAAAACAGCTTCTTAGTCTTACAAACATTTTTTGACTTTTCAAAAGTGACTTTTCAACGAATAAGCCGTCTATATATAGTAACTAATTTAAAATCAAAAGAATTAATAATAAACTAGAATTTTATCATTATACTAAAAGTAACATAATCTAATCTAAGGACTCATAATTTGAATTTTAACTCTTATTTTAAATCCTTTATAACTTCTATTTCTATATCCGTCATTGCTCTTTATCTTTATCATTGAATCTTGCCAAATTGGCCCCTCGTTCATTAGCTATTGTTAGGGGTAGTGTTGGGGAATTTATATAATAATTACAGAAGTGAGAATAAAAGGAGATGTAGAAACGGGAATTGGGCAGGCAGAAATAGAGTTTGTTGTGGGAGAAAGGGAGCCTCTTGAAAGCTCCCTACTATCTGTATTTTAAATACACCATATCATTCCTGTTCATTTAGCTTGTGTTTGGCCCCAATTTTTTAAAATTCATTTTTAACCACACATTTTATGGAACTCGCAACTTTTATCAACTTCTCAACCACACATTTCGTCAACTTTTATCAAAATTTACTAAAAATATGATATTTGGCCGAACCAAACAGGGACTGATCATCTATGTTCCAGTTTATATAAACATAAATTCATTTCCTTTTCTATTGACATCCATTTGTTTGCTGTTTGCTGTGATTATTGGGATTATCTTCAAATTAGAAACAGTAATTAGTCAATTTCTAGCTGTTTGCTAAAAATGTCGTCGAGGGTCTCACCAGTTTGCTTCTTTACAGGCTGTTACAAATCTTTTAAATAATGAAAGTGTCTCTGATGTTGACCGTTTACGCCTGGTCATGCTGTATGCCTTGCGCTATGAAAAGGATAGTCCTGTTCAATTGATGCAGTTATTCAATAAATTGGCCTCCCGATCTCCCAAGTATAAGCCTGGGGTAACAAAATCAATCTCTCTATCAATTTGTGTAGTACATTTGTCTTATTAATTTTGACAGCTTGTATTATTGTTCTTATTGTCATTGTTATTATTTGTTTACGTTTTCGTTTCTTATTTTGGGAGGGGGGAGCAGGTTTAGATCTTTTGATTGTCTTGATTTGCCTGTTTATTACTTTGGGTTATACAATTTGTTCTCTATTTTTTTTTTCTTCATTGATCAATCTGAACTCATCCCACCCCAAAACATGCACATCTCCATACTCAACAACACCTGTGCGGCAGGGATGGGGGTGGGGTGGGAGTGGGGGAATGCTTGCTGCAGGATTCCAGGACTAACACAATGCTTTTAACATGGTTGTACCTTCTTTGTTCATTTTTTTTCTTACAAGAGGTCCTGATATACTTGTGTTTGCTCTCTACTAGTTCATGTTTTGCTCCTCGTATGCCCTCATACTTGCTGCTTTCATGTGCTTTCATGTTGTTTAAAATCAAATTACTGCAAATTTCCTTTAGAATTCATTTGCTGAACAGTTATAATATGGTTTGGGCAATGGATAAAAAAGTCATTACAGATTTAAAGAACTCACTTGATCGTATTTAATTTCTCATATTCCTTGTGGATGCTCATGCTGTCTCTGTTAAATGTCTAATTTATGAGGTCATCATCTCTCGGGCTGAATTAGACACAAATGTTTTTCCACTCATTGTGTCCTATTTCATACATAATAATCAAGTAAATTTCTTTAAACCTTTCTATTATGGATTGACAGCTTGTACAATTCCTATTAAAGCAAGCTGGGGTTGATAAGCGAACTGGGGACCTTTATGGAAACCGTGATTTCCTGAACATTGCTCGCAATATGGCTCGTGGCCTCAAGGTTTGTCGGTAAATCTTTTCATGTTTTTACACAGAAGCACATGTTCTGGTTGCTCAAGTATTTTCATGCTTATTGTAGGGCGTTGAAAATGTGTACACCCAGCATCAGCCTCTTGTATTCCAAACTATGGAGAGCATTGTCAAGGGGCGTTTGAGAGATGTGGACTATCCTTATGTTGGAAATCATTTTCAGCAACCAAGGTCAGTCTTTTCTCTATCCTTCTTGGAACCTGAGTACTCTTAATTAGGTTTTTTCCAGATATACCCGGGGATATGTTTAGCTCTATTACAATCATCTGTTGACCTTAGATATTTGCCCTTAATACTTTGTTTTGCGTGTACTACAGAAGTTTGAGATGCAAATTGCAATTTATCTGGAGTCTTAACCTTGCTAGAACATTAGATTGAGTGACCTTATACTGGAAACACTTGAAACCATTTTCCTCACTATATTCGCAGGCTATCCAAAAATTTTATTCTCAATTCAGTTGAATGATCTGCGATTTTGGTGCCTTGTGTTTTTTACTTTTGAATGGTTTTTGAATAGACCCAAGGTTGATGATCCATGTATGTTGTACATGCTATCAATTGCATTTAGAACAAAGAGTAAATATTGTCAGTGCTGGATCTTCGCCTAGAAAAGGAACAGAAATTTAATGGGATTGTAGAGTATCTGCATGAAACTTTGTAGACACAAGGTCCTTTCCCTATCTCCTTTTCTATCCTTTTGATAGGGCATAATGTGTTCTTCTATGTACTTGCTTCCCAATTTCCAACTCTCATTTGGAGACCAACCTTTTAAGGAGAGATGAATTTGATTGCCCTCCATGCTATATAATGTAGATTCTCAGTCATATGCATGTATTTTAAGATGAAAATTTCGTCCATTTCATTTCAGAATGGACAACTAGTAAGCGTGGAACCTTTTTATGACCACATGAACCTTTTTTGGGAACATTTAAGAAATAAATGTGAGGCAGAGGGATATGAAAGAAAGAACGTGAAGCTAAATGGAGTAGGATGCATCTACGATATATAGTGGTGGCAGTTTCTGGCAGTTCCTTCCAAACTCTTGCATGCAATGCTTGGATTTCTTACTCAAGGCCAGTAAAATATATTTTCATGTTAGTCATATTGACTGAGGATTGCCATGTTAAGAGTCTCCCTTGCTTAGCTTGATTCTAATCAATTCTGTCATTGCCGTCAGACTTCGTTATGAATATCTGAATTTCCTCCATAGGACCTCTTTCGTTTCTCCCCGCATTTTTCACTTAAAGCTCATGTCATGATAAAAGTTTCATTAGCAACTATTTCATGTTGAATAAGATTGAATTTCGATTCCTTGTCTTCTCTTCAACAGGCCTCAGGAGGTGGTGATTTTCATTGTTGGTGGGACGACTTATGAAGAGGCACGTTCTGTTGCTCTGCAAAATTCTACAAATTCTGGAATTCGTTTCATACTTGGTGGTTCTGCAGTTCTCAATTCCAAGAGGTCTGTGATTCTCCATTATACTCGATAGTTTTTGGAGTTCTGCATAGGCAAATGAAAATATTTCTATATATACGTGCCCTTTGCTTTTCTTGTATTTGATTTTATTCCCTTATGATAATTCCTTACCCCCTTCTCTCCTTCCTGTACTACAAATATAGTGTTTGTTCCAAGCATAATGCATCAATATATTTAGCGATTTTATGAAAAGTGATTTTTTTTTTTTTTTGGGAAAATATGTGGTTAAAACTTAAAAGGTATAGAAGTAATGGGTCCACGTGCAAAAAGTATTTTATTGGAGAATGTGTGTGAAAAATAAGTTTGAGGAAAAGTGATTTTGAAAAATAAAAATCAAAACGGGGATTAGTAAATTTCAGTTAATCTCAGTCATTTTAGATCATACTGGCCCTCGCGTACTTTTAGCTTCTGTTTGCCCAGAGACATTTCACGTTAATTGTTTGCACTGAGCTACTCCTATTTATATGGAAATCTTTAATTTCTTGTGCTTCTTATGCAAGAGTCTTGTTTTCAGTTTTACACGTCCCCTCAATGGATCTGTGCCTAATTCTCTCTAGTGGGCAAACATGTAGGTTTTTGAAGGACCTTGAAGAAGCTCAGCGAATTGCTCGAACAAGTGCCAGTGTTGTTTGAACTTCAATTACGAGTTGGTCACCTCTCTCGTAAGATGTGTAGATAAATATACATTTGCAGTATTCTCCAAACAGAACTGTATAGAGGGCTGAAGGTTGAGGATGACACTGTGAGAAATACGTATCCTGGCAACATATGCAGTTATAATCTGATTTTATTGGATGAAAACCCTTTCATGACTTGCCGTATTGCAGCAAAGCCAGATTTTGTTTCACTCACGTGGTATGTTTTTCCATTGTAATTGTGCCTGATTGTTATAGCTTGAATCTTTTTGATCCGTACCTTGTAGATGTACTTCCAGTGATTTTACAAGTATTTCCTCTTATTGATACGGTTATACTGCGGCTCCATCATAGGACGAGGATAATTTTTACATCGTTTTTTAAATTTTTGTTAAATTTTTGTCAGAAATTTATGTTTTGTGTAACTCACGATGTTGCTAAGTTAGGTGTTATTTCCCCCCTTTCTTTCAATAACTTGGAATTGTAGAAATTAGGTTGATTGGCTATAATTCAGAGTTGTTCCCGTAGCCTGCTGAAAACCTAGACCTTCAAATTAGGACTTAATATCAAGATCTAGACCTCAAACTGAGGATCGAATAGCCAAAAGAAAGTATCGAAGTGCTATTAACTTCATAAATCTTCAACGAATCACACATTTCGCGAAATTTATTACTTTACTTCATAGTAATCACATTGTAATTTTTCCAATAAAAGCACTTTAGTTTTTAGTTCTTGATTTTTAACATGAAGTTCAAAGTTTTCATTTTCATGTTTTATAGGAAACCTTCAACACAATTCTTGCATGAAGTCACAATTTTTAAAGAGACGTGTTGTAAATAACATTCAAAGAAACATGAAGTCACAAAATAGTGTCACATTATGAATGATCGGCACTTACACACAACGTTATAAGTCATAATCATACAACGTAGTATATTACAATCATAACGTATTACAAATATTTTATATCATAATCACACCTCATTTGTCGCAATCACTCAACGTAGTGATATTTTTCACGCGTAATGACAATTATTCAAAAACACATATCTTATATCACATTTTTAAATTATACATGCATACTTGAAACTATAGATTGTCACATTTTTGTGATTGGAGTCACAGACACACAATATGTAGGTTACAATCACAGTGTGCATCATGTTACAATCACACTCTCTGCACAAAATAATCGGAAAATTGTGACGTTCCTCCCTTAATGTAATCAATATCTATTA
>CAIGRO010298595.1:0-10878 GCA_903798355.1 Fraxinus baroniana
GATTTACTTACAATGGGAGTTATAACGCTGAGTAAAAGTCCATATTCATCGCCATTTTATTGGTTAAAAAGCATGATGGTTTGTGGAGAATTTGTATTGATTACCGAGCATTTAATGACATTATAGTCAAGGATAAATTTCATATGCCCGTAATAGACAAATTTTTTGGATGAATTATATGGAGCCAATTTTTTTTTTTTCTTTTCAAAAGTTAGACTTGAGATCGGGTTATCACCAAATTCGAATGAACAATGGAGATGTGGAAAAGACAGCATTCCACACCCACCAAGGCCATTATGAATTTCTAGTCATGTCATTTGGCTTACAAATGCTCCCACTACATGTCAATCGACTGTGATGACTATCTCAGAAAATTTGTTTTAGTACTTTTTTATGATATCCTTATTTATAGTCACGCATGAGAGGAACATTTAGATCATGTAAACCAGGTACTACACCAATTATGGACTCGTGAATTTTTTTGTCAAAAAAGGAGTGTCAATTTGGGAAAAAAGAAGTCAATTATTTGGGTAATGTCATTTCTCACGAAAGAGTATCAATGGACCCCAAAAAGAATATCTGCCATGGTTTCATAGCCTAAACCTACTACCTTAAAGGGATTGAGGGATTCCTTAGGCCTAACGGGTTACTACAGGAAGTTCATCAAGGGGTACGGAGAGAGAGCTCAACCATTGATCCAAATGCTTAAAAAGAAAGCTTTTCATTAGAATTTAGAAGGCTTTTGAGGAACTCAAAGCAGCCATGGTTAAGGGACATGTACTTGTTATGCCAGTTTACTCTCAACCATTTGTGGTGGAATGTGATGCCTCCGATATTGGATTACGAGCAGTACTGATGCAAGAAGGTAAGCCCGTGCTTTTTACAGTTAGGCATTGCATGGAAAGAATTTAGCCTTTTCAACTTAAGAAAAGTACGGGTCAATACTGGTGTCCTTATCTTTTGAGTGCTAAACTTATTGTGCACATGAATCAGAAGAGCTTGCAGTACTTACTAGGCTAAATTATTACCACTATTGCTCAACAAAAGTAGTTGGTGAAGCTTATGGAATATGATTTCAAAATTGAATATGTTCATGAAAATTTCATAAATGTACGGAATCGTTGACAAGTAATAAAATTAGTGAGTTGAGACTATCGTTCTACAGAGAATAAATTCAATTCAAGGTTACTAGTTTTGTATGAAATTCAAACTACATACAAGAGAATTTTTATTTTGATTATGCTAAATTAATCTAAGAATTATCATAAACTTGTGTTTATATCAATGAATGGATGATTGTATTGGCTCTAGAATTCGTTTATTGCTATCTATTTCAATTCCTAATTATGATAATTACAGCATGTTTGGTAACCCAATTCAAATTGAAAATATGACCGTTATTGGGTCCCACCCGTCTAATAAAAATCAATAATAACGGCTAGTTTTTCAATTTTAATTCGATTTTAATCTCTACCAAACAGGCTCGTACTCTTATTCATGCTTTCCTAACAATCAATAAAGTTAAGGTATTTAACCTTTTTTAAAGATAAATTAATTATATTCTAATCACGACTGATTCTATTTCTAGTAGAAACTCGAATGACTGAAACGCATTAGATTTTCGATTATCAATATGATTGTACACGCTCTATTGCTATTTCTAACATCTATTGCCCATGTATTAATTTTGTCGCGTTCAAAACTTTTTGTAATTCTCTCAATACTACAACAAGCAACTAAGTATCTAATTATTAGCTACGCAATTAAATAATAAAAAAAAATACTAAATTACTAGTGTTGAACAAAAATAAATAAACAGTAGAGTTCATTTTCATCCAATACAAAAATAGATCTAGTCTTGCATGATTTTATATAGATTACAAGGGGAATAATAGAAGAATATCACCCGGATTATGAAATAATGCAAATGTTAATGATCTCCAAGTCCAATGTTGAATTCTTCAATTTATTGATGTAATTGGCATTCAATTCTTGCTAGAGTTTGATATTCTCTCTCAAAAGTAATGAATTTGCCTTTTGTTCTTGATGAATTTGATGATATGAATATAATTAGAGGCCCAAGAGGATTCCATAATGTGTTGCCCACGTTTTTTATTTATAGGAGACACAAATTACGTCGAAATGTATTCAAAATTCATTCCAAGAAGAATTTGAAATAAAATATTAAACTAGAATGAAACCACCTAGAAAGTTCCTACGCGCATGCCGTATAACTAACTGCACTCACTCAGGCTATTGAAATTGCTCTCAGTTGATTTTTTAACAAGTCAGCAGCCCGTGCAAGCTTACTCCTTGTGCCCGTTCCAATTCGCAGTATTCGTTTCTGAGCAGCCGTTAGTATTTTTATCATATCTCTCCCGATATCCGATTGAGGTGATTCAAAATACGTTGAAAAATAACTCAAATGGATACAATTCTTCTAGAATTTCATTTTTTCAATTCAAATGTTTGCTATGCCAAAAATGAGTCATCAATATGAGACTGGAAATGTAGAGAATAACTTTTTCGGTTGAAATTGATTTGTTAAAATACTTTGACTATATTTCAATTCTTTGATCTTATGTGATCTTTAATCATCATTTTGTGGTCCGAAACAACTAATGTATATTTGCACTTTTGGTCTTAGAACTTTCAATTTCCTCTATTTCACATCTTTCTTCCAATTCACCCAGTTTGCCTTGAGTCTTACCTAACAAACAAATCATAAGTTATCAAAATTAACAACAATTGATCTTATTTAATGGCCCAGATAAATGTATGAAGTACAAGAGGAAACATGAAAATTCGGCTGCAGATGCTCTCTCACGACAATTTGAGCCACAATTCAATGCACTGTCAGCACCAATTTTAGATTCTGTGACGACCAAAATTGAAGAGAGAACTTCACTACAAGCTATTTTAAAAAATATAGAAGGGATGTGAAATCATCGTAGCAAGGTGGAGAATTCGAAGCCAGCAGATCTCTCAAGTCCCCTCCCTGTTCCAAAAAATGTTTGGAAAGATATTTCTATGGATTTTGTGGAGAGATTGCCGAATTCCAATGGAAAATCTACCATTTTTGTGGTGGTTGATCGGTTCTCCACATTCTGCCATTTTTTTTCCCTATTTCTCACCCATATATTTTTTGAGCATATTTTCAAATTATATGGAACGTCGAAATCGATTGTCAGTGATCGTGACCCAACATTTACAAATGTCTTTTGGAAAACTTTATTATAGTTGAATGGAATTAAATTCAACTTCAATTCAGCTTATCATCCTCAAAGAGAGGTCAAACGGAGGTGGTGAATCTGTACCATGGAGATGTATGAATGTATCTACTTTGTTTCATGGGAGATAAACCCGAGGAGTGGGTGATGTGGCTACATTCTTCAATAGGGAATATTAGTATACATTCTTCAATAGGGAAGACCCCGTTTAAAATTGTGTATGGTCATGCTCTCTCCTCTTTGCTAGCATATGTCCATGGCACGACTAAAGTGAAATTAGTGGAGAGTTTTTGTTGGCAAGGGACCAAGTGTTGCGACAAGCAAGGGCTAAGTTGAAGGTGGGTCAACAACAAATGAAAAAATATTATTTTACCTCCTATTTCCATGCACCAACTAGTGCACCCATTGCCGAAAGTTATTTTAAATAGCAGGAAGATTAAGGGAGGTGAGGAAAGTTTGGTTCATTCGCAGGAAGAAGTGGAATATACAAGGCCCGATTTCCGTATTTCATCGTTGAGGACAAATGTTTTTATGGGGAATGGAGTTGATAGAATTAAATTTGGCAAGGTAGCAAATTCATAGGAATTGCAACATGGATTTGGACTACAATCATGGGGCTAGAATTAAGGATTATCAAATAGAGTTGTTGGTATTAAATAATCATTCTTAGAATGGAGGAACTTGTGTTAAGTAGCAATTAAGTATTTTACTCGAAGTATCCTAATAATTCGCATTACTATTCAAGATTGGAAAATTGCAGAGAACTTATCCGGGGAGCCTTTCTATTCAACAAGTACCATACTAGATCCGTCGCTGCAACTCAACAATGATTAATTAAATGACCGACCCGTCCAAAGAAAACAAACTGCATCAGACTAATGAATGAAATTTGTATATATTCCACACATTAAAAGATTCAAAAGGAAAAATGGAAAAAAGTAGATTAAGTCTTTATTAATATTTAATTTAAATTATTTCTCAACAAAAAGACTAATTGATAAGATAACATTGTTATATTACAAAACACATTGCGGAATGGGAAAAGAGCAAACAAGCTACTTGTATGTGTTTCCTAGATCCTACGTAGAATAAAAAATGTTAAAAACAAAGTGTAAAATGAGATTCATTAGTGATAAATGTCCCAAATTTTTAAGAGGTGCACGTCTATGTAATGAAAGTTGTGAGTGTAAAATGGAACGTGGGGACCGGCACTCGACTAAATACTATCGGTGGATTGAATTGAGTTCCAAATAATAGCGGCCCACTTACTCTTATCTGGGCCATCAATAGAGGCATTTGGAAGTGTTTTTATAGTTAATTTTGTATAATTAATTGTTGTTTTAGGAAAGAATTTGATATTGGCTCATGAAGCATGAAAAGAGACGGGTTGCGAAATTTGGGTTGAAGGAGAATACATTCTGGATTTTGTAGACTAAAGTGTTAACTTTAAAATTTAAATGACCAACATAAAGAAGAATGTGGGTTGACCAAGTAAAATGAAAGGGAATGCCTAACTTGTGGATTTTGTTTTGAAGCTCTTGCAATCGCTTGCTTTGTTACCATAAGATCGAAAGTGTTAGGTTTTAGTTGTATTGGCAATTCTATAGAAAAAATTGATTATTGTGAAAGAATAGGATTGTTACAAAAGGGTTGTAAAAATGAAGGAGTCTTTTGGAGGGTTTTACAGATGAATTAGGAGTCTTTAGGTTCGAGTATGGAATGAGAAAAAAGAGTTGTTAGATTTACGCTAGTATGTCGTCTAACTGATGCTCGAGCATCCAAAGTAGAATCATTGTCGCATGGCTCTCACTCAAACAACGCACCTCTCGCTCACTTGTTTCTAGCCTGACGTTCGAGCGATGGTGTTTTCCGAGAAACCCTAGTTTGCGTTTTTCATAAGTTTTATTTATCCTATACATCTCCTATTATAAATACCTAATGCAAGTACCTTTTTGCGAGTGGTTGACCATTGTTATACATCTTAATAATATCATTCCAAAGATCCAATAACACATCTAAATCTCAAGATTAACCTTTCGATTATTGAGATCGTTCAATTATGAGTTTGGGAAAACATCGAATTCTTATAATCTAAAACACCTACTTCCTAGATATCATTAGGAAGGTAATTTCTCAATAGCTTTCAGAGGTTGCTGAAGATTGACGAAGATTGAACCAGAAGCACAGGAAGAGTACAAGAACGAGGCTTTCTTGGTGATCCACATGAGATACACAATTCCAGAAGATCGAGAGCAGGTGTGAGTAAAGCATGTTCCAGCGAGTCTTGAAAATTGTAGAAATTAGATTAGCAAGTCTAGTAGCTTTTCTAGGCTGGATCTTACTATAAGTTCTTATTGTCTATAGTGGAAACTATTGGCTTGGTCCTAGAGTTTTTACCCAGTTACAATTTTCTCCGCCATCAAGTCTTGTGTTATTTATTTCTTTAATTTTTTATTACGGCAATTCAAAAATAAGATAATTTGACTTGATTGACTAACCATCTAGAACAATTTAAAAGTGACTTGTTGCTTTTAATTGATAAATTTGATTCTGCGTTATTTTCCTATTAGGCGATTTTAGTGTTGAACCAGTAACTTTCAAGTGGTATTAGAGCCCAAATTTGATTCCTAACCCTAGTTTTCTAGATAAGTAGTTCATTGTATGTCCCGTTATATTTTGACGGCAGTTATTGTGCCTATTGGAAAAATAGAATGAGTACCTTCCTAAAATCGATGGATGAGCATAGTGAATGGTTGGACCGCCCCATCTACCATAGTTGCAGGTGTAGTTATCCCTTCTTATATTTCAACTTAGTCTAAGAAAGACTTAGATGAGTGAAATTGGAATAGTAAAGGGCTTCATGCTCTATTTATGGCCGTATCACCTGAAGAATTTAGGCGTGTGTCTATGTGTGAAGTTGCTAAAGAGATTTTGGTTATTTTACAAATCACACAAGAGGGAATTAAGGCTGTTAAAAAATCTAAGTTATAGATATTGACCACTAGGTTTGAAGAAATTGGGATGAATGATGATGAGACCTTCGATGACTTCTATACGAACTAGAATGACATAGTTAATTCTAGTTTAAATTCAGGTGAGAGAATTCCTGAGTCTAAGATTGTCATAAAAATCACGAGAACATTACCTGAAAGATTTAGGCCTAAATTCACGGCTATCGAGGAAAGCAAGGATCTAGATGCTGTTAAGATTAAAGAATTAGTTGGATCTCTCCAAACTTATGAACTCACCATATCTCAACTTAAGAAGAACAAGTCTATAGCCTTGAACATTGTTAGGGAAGAAAAGTATGATTAATCTAATTCAGAATCACTTAATGATGAGAAAATAGCCTACTTTGTTAAGAATTTCCAAAAAAATATTTACAAATAAGAAGAAAACTAAAGAGAGACATAGATGTGATTCCAGTGAGTTTAGAAAGAGATGTAAATCTGTGAGATCTCATAGGTTTCAAGGTTTTAGCCACTGTAGAAGTGAGTGCCCTAATTGTAAGAGAAATAAGGGTAAAGCTGTGAATGCAACTTTCACTAATGATGAGTCTAGCCCGAATAATCAAAGTGAGATGTTTACACATGAGGATAGTGGGAAGTTTATGGCCTTCATTGCTAAGATTAAAAGTGAATCTGATAAGGACAATGAGAAGGTTGAGTAAATAGTTAGTGGTGAGCAATCTGAGGAAGATTTTGAAGATAATGATGAGATTCGTGAGACTTATCAAAAATTATTTGAAAAGAGTCTTAAGATTAAGAAGGTAAATAAATTTGTACTTAAGAAGGTCAATGAACTTGAGATAGTAAAAGAGAAACTTGTAGCTAACCTTCAAGAGTCTACCTTATGCCTCAGTAAATTAGATACTGTAATCTTTCCTTTGAATGTAAGATTAAAGATCTTACAGGTGAACTTGAGAAGTCATCTAGGAGCATTAGTGAACAGGCTGTTGAGAATTAGAAATTTGAATTACAGGTTAAGAACCTCCTGAGCGAACTTGAATATTTCAAGTCTCAACTTCTTGCTTTCTCTAGTGGATCTCAAAAACTGGATAGTCTTTTGGAGTTGAACAAGCCCGTTGGGAACAAGGGAGGTCTAGGATATAATCAAACGATCATAATAGGGATAGTATTTCCAAAATCATTTTATCCATGCCACCAACCAGCCTACGTATGTTCCTAATCCTGAACTCAAGAAAAATGTATCATAGGACAGAGGCCTACTAGACATCGTAGGACCTACCAACCTAGGAATAGATATGACTGACCAAATAACTTTGAACCAATGTCTATTCCTACTTGTTTCAATTGTGGTGAGTTAGGATATATAAAGCCTTGGTATGATAGTTTTACTAGAGTTAGAAATCAGGATTTTGATGGCCGAATTGACTTCTTTACTAATCAAAAGAGTCACGTGATCAAGTTTATGACGGAGTTGATTCGGGATAAATAGAACTCGACAAAACTCGTGAACTGAATTAAGCCGAATCGGACCCGAACCGAGCAGTTCTTGTAAAGTTAAATATCTGAACGAGTATTTGAATCAAGAACCGACGAGTTTTGGTTCGATTCTCGATTCTAGACGAATAATCGAAAAATCGAATAAGACTCGAACCTCCCTAAATTATTTTATTTTTTCTAAATAAATTTGGTAACTAGTTAATTTAGTCCAAATCCAAAATATGATTTTATTATTTCCAATTTCTAGCAAATCCAAACTTAATCAAATTAATCTAAGTTTTACTAAAATCTCTTATTCAACCATAGTGTCGTTTCTGCCGTTCTATTATTGTGAATTTGTCATCTTCCTCTTTCTGTGATTTTAACAGTCAAACCTATGAAGAACTGAATAAAGAAAGGTACAAAATGTTGATCTATGGTTGATTTCATTTTCAATATTTTGATCATAACGAACAAGATTAATATTGTTTCTAACAATTGATTTCGAGTGGTGATAGTTCAATGTTAAAATCAATCAAGCATTGGTTAAATCAACACATCATAAATCAGACTCGAAATGAAGATCAAAGTGAAAGTTAAGCATTCAAGTCAAATCATTCAAAACGAGAGCTTAAAAGATAAAATCAAGAATATCAAATTGGGCTCAAGAAGAAGGTCAAGATCGAAGTCAAGCGTTAAAGCCAAACGTCAAGAAATATTAAAATCGAGAGTTTAAGAACCGACAGGAAAGAAACTTCGAAGCAAGATCAAAGACTAGGCTTTCAAAATCATGTGTAAAGGTATAACACTTTGATTTTTAGTAATGAATGACAATAGCTCAAAGACCATTTTGTGCATGAAGAGTTAATTTCATATTACTTGCATAAAATATTTTTGATCAAAAGTAAGATTGATCTTTTGAAGATATACTTGAACTTAGATCATATCTAAAAAAAAAAAAAAGTCATCAATTGACCGACCGGGGTGGCAATTGACCGGACGTGTCCAACGATCCAAATTTTGATCGTTCTAAGTTCTGATTTTTCATGTACAAACATTTATAATGGTCATCCAGAAATTGACGATTGACCGGACTGGTCATCCGGTTTGGCAAAATTTATTGCGTTTAGATTGCTATAAATACTACTTCACTTTGAATTCATTATAACAACTATAAGAATGCTTTCTTGAGAAACACATTTGAAAAATCCTCTTTGACCTTACATTTTTACATTCATTTCATTTATTTCTTCATAACAAAAACTTTGATTGTTGAATCAAACTTTTGAATTATTTCTCTTATCAAAGTATTTCATTTCTCTTTTTGCTTAATTTATCTATATCGTTTTTAAAAGACATATATTCTTGAAGAAGATAATTGCACTTACATTGCATGAATTTTCTCGAAGTCTTCATATTGAAACTTTGATTGAATCAAACTTGTAAACATCATATTCATCAAAGTTTCCAATTTCTCTCTTAATACTTAATTTATCACAAATATTCATTGAAAGAGATATATTTTTGAAGAAAATTTTTGCACTTATATTACATAAACTTTTCTTCTTCTTCATTTTGAAACTTTGATTGATTGAACTAAACTTGTAAAACCATCACATTCATCAAAGTTGCTCATTTCTCTCTTAGTACTTAATTTATTACAATTATTCATTAAAAGGGAGATATTTCGTGAGAAGACTTTTGAACCTACATTGTATTTATATTGTATTTATCTCTTCATCTTCTCATTGAAATACTTTGATTGATTGAATCTAATTTTTGACTATCATATTCATCAAGATTTTTCATCTAATTTTTTACTATTATATTTGTGCTTATTATTTGAATTAATATATTTAGTCTTTACTTGCTTGAATTTAGATAATTTCTTCGAAAAAGTCAAAAAATAAAAAAATAAAAATAAAAATCACCCCCTCTTAGTTAGTTATTATTGGGCTTTCAATTGGTATCAGAGCAAAGTGTTCAATTTTAATGATTTCACAATATTGAGTAATGGATAACCATATTTTTCGAAATTTTGACGGGCATTGTACAAATCGTCCTCCTTTCTTTGATGGTACTTACTATAGCTATTAGAATGCTAGAATGACAATATTTACTCAATCAACAGATTATAATATTTGGGAAGTAATTGAATTTGGTCCATATGTGCCTAAAAAGGTTATTAAAGAGGATGTTGAACCGAATCAAATAATTTCTAAACCTAAGAGGAATATAATGAAGAGGATAAAAGAAGATTATTTAAATGCTAGAGCCAAAAATATAATTTATTGTGCTTTAGATAGAAATGAATTTAATCGTATTAGTACATGTGATTCCGCTTATGATATTTGACATGCTTTAGAAATTACTCATGTTGGAATTAGCAAAGTGAAAGAAACTAAGATACGTCTCTTATTTAAAGATATTGAAAATTTCTTCGTAAAAGAGAATGAATCTATTGTTGATATGATTACTCGCTTCACCGATATTGTTAATGACCTCAAAGGATTTGATTGTAAGTTTACTATTGGTGAGCTTGTAAGTAAAATGCTTAGGTCACTCTTATAAGAATGGAGCCAATTGAGAATATTGATAGAAAACACTAAAGATATCAACACATATCCATTGTAAGAGCTCTATGGAACATTGATCACATATGAACTAAATAGTACCAAGTCAAAAGAGGAAACAATGAAAAGTAAAGAAGATGAAATGCACCAAATTACTTTTAAATCCGTAGTTGATGAAGACACTTCAAGCGAAAATATGAATGATGAAAAATTTGATGATCCTGTTCTTCTTGTTAATATATGGAAAATTTTACGTAAAAATCATAGATTCGAAAAGAAAGAAGAAAATGGCAAAAAAAATAAAAATAATAGATTCATAAATCAACATGGGATGAAGTGAAGATTATGACCATCAAGAAGATGGAAGTCAAGAGGGAATTGGCAACATGTGCTTCATGACTATTGATGATGAGGTAAATTTGAATGAAAATTATTCATATCATGAATTATCTACCCCTTATGATGAAATGCTTGAAGAATTTGAAAAACTTGCCTTAAATCATTCGATCCTCAAAAAGAAAAATTCTTTATTGAAAATTGAGGTAAAGAGCTTTTAAAAATTAAAAAAATGATTTTGAAAAATGAAAAGTTGATTATGATTCTTTAATTAAGGAGAATTCTTCTTTACAA
>CAIGRO010298600.1:0-11124 GCA_903798355.1 Fraxinus baroniana
TAATTCAAAGTAAGGAAATATAAATCCTAAAATTGTTTAAACAATGAAAAACACATTATATGAGTAAAAGATGTTAAATTCTTCAATTTCAATTGAGTTCATTCGTAACTTCACCAATGTTTATTAGTTTTTCATGAAGTTCTTGAGCAAAAAGTGATGATAGAATGGTGTAAAATGAAGAATGATGAGGAATGAGAAGTTCTGGAATGTTTTTGGGGTCTATTTTAAAGCTTCTCACAGTACAAACATAAAAAAAAACCTAAGTTTGCACGGCACGGCACCAAGGCGCTATGGGAGCAACACCTAGGTGCTGAAAATCTATTATTTGGGGTCTGTGCAGCGCCTGGGCGCTATGTTGCTGCATCCTCTTTAGTATTCCCGATATCCGATTGAGGCGATTTAAGATGCGTTGGAAAGATAACTCAAAAAGCTATAACATTACATTAGGGACCATATTCAAATTAGATCATTTTCCATGTCAAATTTGGTCTCAATACGAGGATGAAAATCGGTGCACAACTTTTCAACTTGAAAGTTGATATGTAATAATGTTTTGGCTATGTTTCATCCCTTTGACTCCCTTCTTCATCCAATTGACCTCTAACACTCTCAAATCTTCATCACAAGGTTGGAAACAACAAGTTTAGAGTATTTGCTCTTCAGTCCCTGAACTTTCACTTTCTTCCATTTTGATCATTTTTTCACTTGGTTATTCCATTTTTCACCGTTTTCACTCATTTGCTACCTAAACCAAGATATAGAAGTACTTAGTGTATTTATGCGTCAAATAATCAGAGAAATACAAATATTAATGGGTGAAAAGTGCAATAAATGTGCTATTATCAATCATTTACTGAATTCCATGCACTACATGAAATCATACATAAAATTATAATACCTTATTAATCCTAGTAAAATGGTATTGTTGGAAAAAAAATAGTACTTTAAAAGAAATGATGAATGAAATTTTAGTAAGTTTTAGATTTCGTACTCGATATTTTGTATTTTTTATATTGATAGTTATTTGTTTATTTTGCAATGGCTAGAAGTTAGGATAATTCATTTTAGTCTATTAGTGTGCAATTAAATGGGAAGAATTATTTTTATAAGAGTTATGTGATGAAATTTTTTTGAAGCACAAAAAGATGTGTTAGACCTAAAGATGATACGGTTACCAATTATATGAAATTGTTAGATACTTGGTAAACCGATAATTCGAAGATTATTACTTACATTAATATTCTGTTGTGCAGTTGATAGGCACGAAATTGGTTAAGTATGATATTATTAAGGCAGTTTGGGAGCATCTGACTAGACTGTACATATAGTCTAATTTTACAAAACAATATCAGTTAGAGAATAATGTTTACGCCTTTCAATTGAAAAGTATTGTGTTTAGGATTTTTCACT
Organism: Fraxinus baroniana; assembly: GCA_903798355.1. NCBI lineage: Eukaryota > Viridiplantae > Streptophyta > Magnoliopsida > Lamiales > Oleaceae > Fraxinus > Fraxinus baroniana. Next base: position 1,411 of record CAIGRO010298600.1, read on the forward strand.
GCTACAGCAAACCTATGGGATCAATGACACTCACAAAATTCACAAATTTACAACTATTTGCTCCTTATATCTCCTAAAGAGAATAAGAACGACTGTTACAATTTTTGATGGCCTTACGTGATGATTTTGATAAACTTCATGGGACAATCTTGTATCGCAGTCCTCTTCTTCTATTGATTTTGTGGTAAATTGAATTGTTGGTTAAGGAGATATGCCTCAAATTTTATGTAGACAAAAGGATTGCTCCACCATCTAATCCATGTATCTTTGTAACACCTCAGAGATCATATGCCAATATTCAAAGTAGAAGGCCTTCGAATGTAGCTCATGATGAACGTCATTTTTGTAAGAAGAAAGGTCATTGGAAGGAACAATATCCTAAATTGTTGAATAAAGCCACACGATATCAACCTCAAAAACAGTAGTACTGGCCCCAACAACATTAGCAACAATAGATCCATCCACCATGGAAGTTTGGAAACCAACTAACCCAATCTATTACTACAGTGATTGCATGAACAGTAGATCCGTTTATGCATCAAAAGTGTTTTGCAACACAGTAACATTCAATGTCTTCATCTCGCACAAGTTTGTCATCCTCTAGTTGTTCAAGTATACTATCCTTTCTAAAGGTTTTAGATTCTGGCACTTCTCATCCTGTCACCTAATTTGTCATCATTTGTTTCATTATCTTCCAAGTCCTTTGTGTCATTTATGATTGCTAATGGTACTCCTATGGTGATGGCAGGTATTGGTTCCATTGATACACGTTGATTCTCTCCAAGATGTCTACCATATTTCCAATCTTACTTTAAATCTTATTCAATTTTGTTAGTTAATTATGAGAATTTGGACAATTAGTCTATTTTCTTCTTCCACTTGTTATGTGTAGCACCCAAAATCCCATAAGCTGATTTGGATCGATTGAAAGCAAATTGGATTCTATGCTTTGGATAGACTTGAAGTACTAGAAACTATAACTTTCAGTGTTTATTTGTCATATTTTTTCGTTTGAGTTGTTCTTCTTTTATCTTTTATTTATGGCATTCTTGCGTTGGTCATGTTTCAACATCTCGTTTACAACTCTTAGCTTCTAATGATCGTTAGAAATTTAGAAAACCCCTGAAATTTTTTATTGTAGTGGTTGCAAATTGTCAAAATTTTCTCAATTCTTAATTAAAGTATTTTCGTTTTTGTTGCCTCATTTTATCTTGTTCATTCTAATGTATGTGGATCATCTTCCGTCATCACTAAAGAGAGTTATAAAATGATGTATTTTTCTTATAAAACATTCCTTTGAATTCTTTAGTATGTTCAGTGCGTTTTGGGCACTTGTTAAAACTTAAATTCCACTATTATCAAGTGTTTTAGATGTGATTTGAGTGGAGAGTATACATCGAATTCTTTTCCTGATTTGATCGCTTGTGATGAAACCATTCACTGAACTACATGTATAGACACTCCTGAATAGAATGATGTTGCTGAAAGAAAAAAAGTCAACTTGTTGAGATAGATCGTTCTCTTTTACTCTTTGCTTTTATTCTTAGTAAATTATAAGAAAAAGCCATTTTACAGCTACTCATGTGATTGACATGATTCCAATCTCACATAATTCAATTTTGTCTCCTTTTGAGAAGTTGTATGGATATGTTCCTATTTTGTCCCACACTCATCTACTTCAACTTCAGATCATGATTCTTGTAGGGTTCACACTGGTAGTTCTACAAATACTAGTACTTTGGTTCCCAATGCACCAATTGTTCCATCTCTTCATGATTGCCCAATCACTTCCTAAGATTGTGACTCCTCCTTGTTATCCTACGGATACTCGTAAGTCCAATAAGTCAACAGATTTTGCTTACTTTTGTTACTCTATCTCTTATGTTTCCTTCAAAACTTCCGTTCGTCGTTTTTATGAGCATGTATCTTATAAAGAGGAGTTTGTAACCCACTTTGGTAGGAGGCCATGATTGAGGAATTTACTGCTCTGTATCATACACAGTTAGAACTTGGCATCCCTACAATTTGCAAAATGAGCAATTGGTTCTCATTAGATATATTAAATAAAATCTAATCCAGTTTCTCTTCCTCCTCCTCTCCTTTTTTTTTTTTTGAAATTGGGCTGCTGCCCATTTAATTAGTCTTTTTTATTTTTGTTTTTAATTGGATTGGGCCATTTGTCTAGGCCCATCCTTAATTATATAATATATAAGCCCAACCCAAATCCCATTCTCCCTTCATCGAAATCAATCCATAAATTCCAAAATTTTCATTTCCCCAAGGATTAAACCACTTGTACATTGTTTTTGTACATGGAGTTTGACATGCATTTGTTAATTCAAAAGTGTTTGGGCGGGAAAGTGTGTTTTATTTTCAAACTGATCAATTATGCTGCGACACGTGGAAGAGTGTAAAACTTGATGTCAAACTCCATGTACTTGTAGCATGGTTGTTTCCCCAATCTCTCTTCTCTCGAATTCGCCCGTCTCCACTCTCCGGCGCAGCTGACTCAGGCCTCAGCCCGCCGTCGCCGGTCAGGCTACAGCCGTCCGTCACTCCTTCTCCGGCAGCTACGCAGCAGACTCAGACACTAGCCACTCATCCATGACCTGTGACTCCGTGAGATTTGGTGAAAGAAACTGTAAGTTGTTTTGATTGAGTAGGCTGTCGTTTTTTAGGTGCAAATTGTTCTGAGCAATGATAGGCTATGAAATTTAAGTGCAAATTGTGCAATGAAATGCAAAAATTTCTTGTTTGTCTCACTTCTTTACTGATAAATTTTATAATACATGTTAGTATACCGTATACTTGGTACTTGGTAGTTGGTTCTCCTCATAATTTATTCACCATTTAAAATAAGATAGTGTTGAAACATTAAACCTTATTTCCAATACATTTGGAGTCTGCATAAAATCCACCTTTTGCTCAATGAGTTAGTGACCCTCAATCTTATTCCTGATTCCTCATTATGAAAAAGGAAAACTAATTTTTTCCTTGTGAAAGTGCTGCAATGTGTGGTCATTCTAAGATAGATTAGACAAAAAATGAGAATGTTAATCTAAAGGTTGAATCCCAACCTTGCGAGCCCCCACCTGCCCTGCCTTAGACCTTGGTGAGGAGGTAAATCGCAAATTATGCCTCCAAGGATACAGGGTGGAGGGCTTCTTGTACACTTGCACTTACCGAATGGCCAAATCCATATTTCAGGATTCGAACCCTTGACGCGGCAGCTTCAAGCAAAGTTGGAGTTTTTCCACATTTCCCTTTTACCACTCGAAGATGTGCTCTGGGGGCGATGAGAATGTTAATCTAGATTGGATTTGGAGGTGGCGATGAATGGTGATTGAGAGGTTGACTGGTCAACGTCCGTTCGGACTGAATTTCAAGGCCGAGTCACACACACAATTAAAAGCAAGTATCTTCTACTTTTCAATGTCAATTTAAAGCTGAGTTATGTAATTAGTTACCATTAAAAATTAAAAGTAAAAGTAAAAAGAAATGATTTTATATTGTCAAAGCATTTACTTGATTGTGGACAATATTACAACTTCAATTATACATGCAGTAAAATGTAATAACCATCTATATAGTGAAGGATCATGTAAAACAAACTTATTGATGAAGTGGAAGCAGTTTACATATTTTCATGTCTCGATTGTCCATGTAAAGCAGAAACTTCGTCAAAGAAAAGTGTCATCAAAGTACAACTAGCAATTCAATTTTAAAGATCACAAAAGACATGGATATATATTAGCATACAAAGTATTTAAATTATAGCTTGAGTAAAATGCTCCATTTGACAACATTAGAATCACAAAACATGGAAATTTCGTAAAAGTGTCATTAGCCTATATTTTTGGCTATATTTCTTTGCATTTTAAACTAAATGTAGATCGAACCCAACACCAATATATTTGTGGGTCATTAACTTTTAACACAAATATGGCATTTGAATCTTCGAGCTCGTACTTCCTTGCCTATCCCTTTCAACTCACCCTACAATAATACGATAAATAATTGAATTTAAAGAGGTCATAATTTTTCGACCCAAAACCAAATACAAATTGCCCACATAAACTAATTGCAATCAATTAATTCTTGAATCTTCTTGCTAACATATCTAAGTTTCTTTGTCTTCAATTTCTCTTTTTCAGAAAACCAAATCTATTAATTTAAGAATTAACTGTGCATGTTCTTCTTGTTAAAAACCTTGAGAGTTTCTTTGTACTTTGTGGCGGAAAATACACCAAGAACTTCGATTCATGCAATACCGAACTCAGTTTATATAAACTAAGTCAAACACAACACAATTGATTGAGGCTCAACTCACAAATATTGTCACTGTGGTTGCCCAGTTTATTGTAACGGACAAATGATCAAGAGTGGTGGCTGCAAGTATTCACAAAAAAGAAGAAGAAGATAGCAGATTATAGGTCAAAACTCATGCACTGCCTAGTTTATCTTCTTTCTCGGTCTAAGTACATATAGCCGATACATTTGAGCCTGCTCTTGTTACTGATAATAATATTGTAGATACACCTCTTGAGCTTAATGCTCGGTATTCTCCTTTTGATGGTTCTCCATTGTCGGATCTTACTTTATATCGTACCATTGTTGGTAGCTTGGTTTATCTCACCATAACCCGTCCAGATATTGCGTATACTATTCTTATAGTTGGTCATTTTGTTGCCTTGACTACTACGGTTCATTAGGACACCGTTTTTCATATTTTGATATATTTTTGGGGCACTCAATTTTAGAGTCTTTCACTTTTGTCTACTTTGTCCTTAGAGTTGCGAGCATATTTGATGCTGATTGAGCTAATGAATCTAGAGATTGCCCATCTATCATTGATTTCCGTACTTTATTGACGATTTCCTTATTTTTTTGAAGAGAAAGAAAAAGATAATTTTTCTAGATCTTCAACAGAAGAAGAGTATCATGCCATATCTTCTACTATTTGCAAGATAGTTTGGTTACGTTGGTTGCTTACAGATTTGTGTATATTTCTTTGCCGACCTACTATGCTTTATTGTCTAAATAAGAGTACTACTCAGATTGTGTACAATTCACTAATCCATGAGTGAACCAAATATATTGAGATTGATTGTTATGTCGCTCAGTATCATCATCAACTTGACACTGTACGTGACCTTTTGTTCTTTCCTTCGTGCAGATTGTTGATTTGTTTACAAAGTCACATCTGACTTCCTGATTTCTTTTGGTTTGGCAAAATCTCAATACTTCTTGCAGCGGCATCATAAGTTCATGGGGAGAGATTAAATATATTACTTTTTTTTTCTTTTTTTTTTTAATCTTAATGTAGATTAATCTATTTGCTTATATGGGAACGTTCCTCCTACCCATTAATTTGACAAGCCTTTCTGACAAATAATTGTGACATTTAATTTCAATTATTCCAACTCTCAAAATCTATCTACTAAAACTCTATGAAATTTGTAAACCTTATTCTAAACATGGAGCTCCTGTTTGGTAGTGATTAAAAATTAAATTTTCAATAGATTTTGATGAAAGTTCATAGGACGTGTGGTTGAAAATGTGTGGGTCCTATGAAATGTGTGGTTAAATTAATTGTTGACTTTCACTTATATTATCCAATTTTTTAGCAATACCAAACAGGGGCCTAATTAGATTCTATAATCCCTAAAATCTCCCATCCTCATTTCATTTCATCTATTTTTGTGCTCAAACTCAAAATTGAATTTTTGGAATTTCTCCTCTCTTCTGGAAAATTGAATCCGAAATTCCTCATTTCTTCTCTCAGTCCAGAATTCTAAAAAATCTTGCCGATCTGGAATTCTCAAAAATCCTCAAACCAACGCTTTCTGTATATTTATCTGGCCCTAGCCCTAACCCTTTTTATTATATGGTCATAGAGTGTTTTTTACCCTAGGTTGGATAGCAGGGATTCATCTTATTGTCAGTTCAAGCCCATGTTGTGCAACTCCGGCTGGCACAGTGCAACTTGATGGAAGTTGGCAACAGCTGTGAGGAAGAGATGGGGTACAAGGCGGGGATATTTTATTGGGGCACTTTACTTAGTAGCTTTAGGAAGTGGTTGTTTGAAGCATAATATAATATCTCATGGAGCTGATCAGTTCAGAAAAAATAATGATTTGAAGCAATCAAAAAAACTTTTCACTTTCTTCTAAAAAAGCTTATGGCTATGGGATTGATGTGCTTGATATCAGGATCCTTTATTCATCTTAACCAGCCACCAAGAGGATTTGGGTATGATAGTATCCCAGTCGAGGCCTCCTTATCATCATCCTCCCTATTGGGTGAAGGCGACTTCACCTGAATTCAATATTACCTATTTGGATTTCTCAAGCCATCACGTGATGAATTTGAAAACTTTATGTTGCAGAAGTACCCCTCAGTGGAGATAGACTGGGCAGCCTTATAGCAAACTAATTTTTATTTATTTATTTATTTTTTCTGTATTTTCTTTAGTTTCTTAGTTTTTGATGTACAATTCGGGTTTAATTTGGTGTCAATTAAGGCATTTGCACTGGAGTTTTGCGTTCGGATTTCTTGTTCATTGTTCACAAATTCGAATTAGTTTCCTTATTGAAAGAAATTGAAGCTTTTATATAAAACTCTTTTATATCAAACTACGTACCCATTCCTATCTACAATTGAAAGCATGGTACGTAGTTGATAGTATTTTGTACTCAAATTTAGCCTTTTGTATTTCTTTATCATTTTCCACGTCATGGTGGTTGGCTAGTCTATATGTAAAGGACGTGTTTGCTGAATGAAGTGTGTGTCAATTTTTTATCAAAAAATCATAGAATTCTATCTCTCTCAGTTTTTCTTCCTTTGTTTTTTTATTGTTCTTGTTTACAAGAAATTGTTTGATTACTCTCTAATCTTGAGAATTAGAGTTAGATCTTCTTTAGGATCTTTTCTCAAGGTAGAAAGGAGCCAACATATGGTATTAGAGATGTTCGATCACTGGAAGAGGATAAGAAAAAAGGAAGAAGAAGATTAGGTTGAAATTCGATGAGCAAGGTGATATTCGGTATTTACACTGTAAATACGGTATGCAAGGTTCATATCCGGTAAGCTAAAAAAAGGGGCTCATATCTGGTATTTACATTTCAAATTCGGTGTTTTCACTTCAAATCCCGTGAGCAAAGTTCAGATACAATATCTACAATCTCTGTAACCTGTGTGAAGGTTGAAAATGGCAGGAACGAGCACTTCATCTACTCCATTACCAGCTGTGTTTAATGGTGAAAATTATGATTTTTGGTTTGTCAAAATGAAGGCTTTTTTGATGGCACACGATCTTTGGGAAGTGATTAAACAAGGTTACGAATCTCCTGAAGCTGATACTAATTACACAACAGCTCAGCTGAAGCAACACAAAGATCAATCTATGAAAAATATGAAAGCTTTGTCTTTCTTATTTACAGCTGTGTTAGAGGAAATTTTTCCAAGAATAGTTGCCATTTTTACAGCCAAAGAGGCATGGGATAAACTTGAAGAAGAGTTTAAAGGTTTAGAAAAAGTCAAGGTAGTGAGATTGCAAGCTTTGAGTAGAGAATTCGAAAATCTCAGGATGAAAGAGACTGAGAAAGTTAAAGATTACACCTCAAGAGTAGTTGATATTGTGAATTAAATCAAACTAAATGGTGAGAAGATTTTAGATAAAAGGGTGGTCCAGAAAGTGTTGATTACATTGTCTGAAAAATATGATGCTGTTACAATAGTCCTTGAACACACAAAGGACCTGTCAAGTCTTACTTTAACTAAACTTACAGGTGCTCTATTGGCTTATGAACAAAGGCTTGCAGCAAGGAATGAGAAATCAGTGGAGGGTGCCTTTGCTGCCAAACATAAACAGCAGTATTCCAAAAGTAATTTTGGTAAAAGGCAGTTTGATCTAAGAAAAAGATGAGTAGAGAAACTCAAGAATCATATCCTCCATGTGGTGGTTGGGGCAAAACAAACCACCTGGAAAAGTTTTGTTGGAAAACACACAAATGCAGAGTGTGTAACAAAGTTGGCCATTCTAAAAAATATTGCCATGAAAATCGCCCAAATCAAACTCCAACCCATCATTAGCCTAGACACCAGAATCAGTAAGCTACACTGGCTCATGAAAAGAAAGGTGAGGATCATTTGTTTCTGGCATTTCACATGACTGATATGGTGGAAAAGGATTCTTAGTTCATTGATAGTGCATGTACAAACCACATGACAAGCAAGGAAGAGATCTTTTGTAATCTGAACTCTGACTGCAAAGCTACAATCAAAATGGGAAATGGAGAAGTTGTCTCAGCTAAAGGAATTAGAACCATTGCTATCTAGACAAAGAAAGGAATGATGTATATTGATAATGTTTTACTTGTACCTAGTTTAAGTTCAAACCTGTTAAGTGTTGGTTAAATGGTTCAAAATGGATATTCATCGCATTTTAAAGATCATTTGTGTAAAATACATGATTCAAATAATGTTAAGATTGCTTGTGTGCCTATGGGGAATAAAAGTGTCAGTATTTATTGGCAAAATGTGATTGTAAATGCTGCTGAGGTTAACCTTGATGAATCAAACCTATGGCATAAAAGATATGGTCATTACAATTTTAAATCCTTAGCCAAGCTTTACTCTCAAGGTTTGGTAAGGAATTTTCTTGTAATTCAAGAGCCAGGAGGAGTTTGTGAAGGTTGCAATTATGGAAAGATGCATAGAGAAGCATTTCCAACTGATGGAGTATGGAGAGCAACACAAAAATTGCATCTGGTGTACACTGATGTCTGTGGACCTATAAGAACACCCTCATTGAGTGAAAATCTATATTTTGTTCTCTTTATTGATGAGTGCACAAGGATGTGCTTGGTGCACTTCATGAAAAATAAGTCAAATGTGTTTCATATCTTTAGAAAATTCAAGGCCTTAGTTGAAGGTCAGACTCAAGTCTTGAGATCAGATAATGGCAAGGAGTATACTATCAGAAGATATTCGTGATATTCAACATTTATAATTGATTGTATTTCCGTATATATTATTTCCTTGTATATCATTGTAAGAATATATAAAGTAATGGGAAGACACACGACAGATCATTCTGCAAAATTGGCATGGTATCAGAGCCCGAAATTACTCACTGATTGTGTCGTTTAGGGTTTTTTGAAATTTGCTCCTAGTGTTCATCGTAGTTGAGGGTGCCGCTCGCGTCTGGATCTTTGGTTCGTGCGTTAATCCCAATCGAAGGTCGTCGCTCACGCTCTGACACCATCTGCAGTTTTTTCTCGTCATTTTTAGCACGTCGTCGCTCCCGTTTCCGGCACCACCTGCAATTCTTCTTCGTGTCTTCTGCATCGACACCTCCAGTCGGCCTCTTCTGGGTTCTTGTGTTTACACTCGCCGGGACGTTACACCTGTCGTTGGTTCCGAGCTTCTCTCTCAGACGCCTACCCTCCCTCGCCTCTCTGATCCTCCTCCAGTGGCATCTGATCCTTCACCGGATGATCCGCAACCTCCTGTCCCTCTTCGTCGTACTTCTCGTGTTCCTTGACCGCCAGATAGGTATGCTTTTTCCCCTCATAGTTTTATGTCGTCTACACTTGCTTCTGTTTCTATTCCTTCTTCCTATAAGCAGGCTATGGCACACGAGTGTTGGCGACAGGCGATGGAAGCAGAACTTGAGGCTCTTGCGGTGAATCAGACTTGGGATGTTGTGCC
>CAIGRO010298625.1:0-34304 GCA_903798355.1 Fraxinus baroniana
GCACGTTTCTTAAACCTAGTATATACACAAATATCCATTTTACTATGTGAAATGTATTTTAACTAAACCACAAGTAGTAGTGACGGAGATATAGAGAGAATTTAAAAATAGAGTTTTATTCAAACTATGTTTGTTTAGACTTAGATTACGTTAATTTTAATATTTTAATAAAGTTCTAACTTATTAAAAATTCAAATTTTTTTTTTTTTTTTAGTTTGAAAATTATTTTTTAACAGATTTGAATGCAATTATTGAGACACTGATAAATACATTTCACATAGTAAAATAGATAAATTTCAAGTGCAGTCCCAACCAATAGGTTTGGTCACAATTTGGTCTCAAACCTTTTTTCTTGATATTCAACTTTTCCTTCCAATTTTGGTGTTGGATTTGTCAAAGACACTTGCATCCATAATTCGAAAAAATAGAAAAAATAAATGGGACTTTAAGGGGTTTCTATTTTTAGTTGACATAATTATCATCAATTCATATATTTCAATTTTCTTCACCATAAATAATAAAAAACAACAAATTAATTCATTACGCTCTTGTTTTGAGGGGCACTAACACAACAATTTTATTTTTCTTGACACAAATGACAATGTTGAAAGACTTTAAAAATAAATACAAAGAAAACTTGAAGCCAAATTCATTAACTGGTTGACTCTTGACAGTCGTAAAAATCGTGGACGTTGGAATGGCATTAGAGATGAAGCCGTGTGATTAGGGATACTACTTGCTATGAAGAAAATAAAAACACTAGTAATCAAAGTCCACAATCGAGGGTCATTTTAGCATTTATCTGGTTTAAGGGATGAAGAGTAAGTCAATTAACTTTATTTTATTTTTAATGTTAATCATATCATTAAATTTAACCTTTGTTTGATTTTACTAAAAAAATCAATTTTTTAGTAAATTTTAGTAAAATAGATAAATAATGTTGTTTAAAAGTTAGTATAAGTTGTGAATCTCATCAAATGTGTTATCGAATTTTTATTTTTTTTTAAAAGCAAATTTTAAAAGACGAAGGCCAAATAGGAGCTTAGTGTCCAAATCGTCTAGAGTCCCCCGTTTTCAGTTGATCATGTCTAAGCTACAAATCTTAAAATTGTAGATGAATAGAGCTCTAGTAATGCTTCGAGGATGAATTGCCATCAAATTATAAACACAATTAATTTTCAAATTTTATAGGCACACCATGATTCTGTTGAATATTTATTTGATCCATTTTTATCAACGTTTAATTTTCCTATTAAGAGTTTGACATTTTGTTTTGTAATAGAGGCTAATATAGTAACTAATATTGGAAGTATATTGAATTGAGAAAAGTTATAATCAAGGGGCCCAATTGATATTTACTGAAAGTTCAGTGACCTACAATGAAATTAACTCATAAAGCTCGTTTATTAGAATTACAATCCTGCAAAACCACGTCACTTTCCTTCTATCACTCTCTCTCCTCTCTCCCTCTCTCTCACGCATTGACACACAAAAACTCTTTCATCCTTATTTTCCTTTATCAGATTCCAATTTCTGTCTCGCACTCAAAATATTTATATCAATTTTACTTTTATTATTTGTTAAAATTAACTGGGAGTCATGAGGAAGAAACCCTAGCCCATCAACAAAACCCTAATTTTACTATTTTGTGTTCAATTTAGCCAGAAAAGCGTTTAAATTGTTAGGGGTTTTTGTGTGGCTGTCTGTCAAATATCAGAACAACAAAGTCTGGAAATTGGTCAGAAAGAGTAGTAGGAAATGGAAGGAATTCCGCATCCGATACCGAGAACTGTAGAGGAAGTCTTCAACGATTTCAAAGGCCGTCGAGCTGGCCTCATCAAAGCCCTCACAACTGGTATTTATTTTTTCATTTTCGTCGGCATTCTATATGTTTTCATTTGTGTGTATTTATTGTGTGCGTGCGTGCGCGGAATTATGACATCTATTTGCGTTTTAAAAAAAATAAATTCTTGAATGTGATAGGGTATTAGAATTTGTTCTTGCATCATTCTGACGTATATCTTTTCTGGGGATGATGCAGATGTTGAGAAATGTTATCAGCAGTGCGATCCTGGTGAGATTTCTCGATAATTGACCCTCGATTGTGGACTTTGATTATTGGTGTTTTTGAGTGTGTTTGTGTGTATGTTTCTTCTTTCATTTTTGGTAGTCTACCATTATTGAGAACATAAAATATTAATTTCTGTTCTGTATTACTAAAGGGGTTGATTTTCAACATTATGTACTTATTCAGTATACTCATTGAGTGTTTTAGACATTTTTGCTCTTTTAGTTGTACTGTTCACAAGACTGGTAGATTAACCCATTTGTTGAACTGGAAGTGAAAGTGAATCTTTGTTGTGTTTCGTTTGATTTGTTCTGGAATTCTGTTCATGTCTTTATTTTTGCAGAATATCCTGTTATGTATTATGTATCTAGTCATTAATTATATGGTCATTAGCCAGTATACAACCAATTGATTTATTGCTGTCCTTGGCAATGCAAACTCAGGTGTTTTCTAGTTTAAGGAGATTCTCAACTTATTGTGTCTTTTGATATTGAGGAATAATTGTCATATTTTGGGGCAGATAATAGTTTTGTTTGTACCTTGTCCTTATTAGATCACCGTGTATTCTTTTTCTCTCGTCAGGATATACCTAGAGGTTGTGTTGACATTTTTATGATGTTTTCACCTTTACCCGTGAACTCGTGATCATTTGGTTCGTAAAAACAAAAAATTAATGATAATCATATAATTTTACGAATGAAATGGGTCTTCAGTTATTGCAGGTTTGGGGTTTACTCCTTTTTTCTAATTTCCAGAGTTCAAGGTTTTTAAAATATATTTCTAATGAAGCAAATTCAGATTAAATAGATTTGTTGCTATTTTGACTGCCTTGATGTTTACAGAAAAGGAGAACCTCTGTCTCTATGGGCTTCCGAATGAGACGTGGGAAGTCAACTTGCCTGCTGAGGAGGTGCCTCCTGAACTTCCTGAACCAGCACTGGGAATAAACTTCGCTAGGGATGGGATGCAAGAAAAGGACTGGTTATCGCTTGTTGCAGTTCACAGTGACTCCTGGCTGCTTTCTGTTGCATTTTACTTTGGTGCACGCTTTGGGTTTGGCAAGAGTGAAAGGTAATTACACTTTTGAAACACCTGGTCTATTTGTGAACTTATTCTACACGTGCACTGCTGTATTTTTAATAAATAACATTTTGAGATAATGGATTTCTACTGTCTGCTTGACATTTTGACAAGCTAATTGAACAATGCCGATTATGACTTTGATTTGAATCAAGATATTGTTAATGATATCTGTGAATTTGATCATTTACTTCTTATTTCATGCAAGATAGTGTTTGCCCCTCTTTTTTCATCTTCTGATTCGGCTAGAGTTTATGTTGGAATCCCTTCTCTTTTACCTTCTGGTTTTCTTTCTTTTTTGGTATATTTGTGATTAGTTGTATAGAGTTATAATTACTTATAAATTTTGGTTTAATTCAATAAACAGGAGGAATTTTATTACTATTTGCATACCTATGCTTCTTATGGTTGACTTTGTAGTAGTTCATATATCCAGCTGGTGTTTTCTCCATACCAATGGATCACGGCTCCATTCAGAATTCACCTAGCTTGCAATAAAACATTTCTTCTCTAATGTTCAAATAAAGTTTCTGGATTGCATTACTGTGCATGTTTCTTCACTAAGTTTTCTAATAATTATGAAAAATCTTCCAGAGTAAAAATTCATCAATTGTCTCCCTTCCCACTGTACATCTGCAAATTGTGGCTTTGAAGTTTTTTTCTTTGCTCCATCTTATGATGAGTCAATAATGAAACGGCTTTCTGTTGGTGCATGTTTCATTACTCATTCATAGCCATCTTTAAAGTCAAGCTTTCGTATGTGCATCAACATATAAGAAAATCAATTATGTAAATGTTGCTGCCATTTGCGTTTTATTGTTTTTTCTGATGAATGACTTAATTTGACACGACTTTATTTGTAACTGTTAGCAATACACTGATGATGTTTGTTTAATTTAACCATTCTAGGTGCCTTTGTAAGATCTGTTAGTTATCAAGGAACAGGGGGTTGAATGCACAAGCAAGCCTTAATATTTATAATTGAATTTATCAAATTAATTTTATTTTTTTTAAAAAAAAAAGTGAATTATCACATTACATTCAAAATTTCACTAGTTTGGTTAGTTCTGAAGAAATGTGTATTGATATTTCACAAAATGGCACAATCATGCATAATTAAGAAGCTGCTAGAAGAAATGAACTCTTTTTGCATATAGTTTGGTTCAATAACCTACAGCCAGTACCAAAGCCCTTCCAGATTTAAGCAAGAATAACATTATTTATTCATTTAAGGATTCGTTCAATAGAAACACTTATCTTTCTGTGGGAGGTTGGTGTAACAACAATTGCAAATTATTACGAAACGAGGAGCTTTGTTATATACCACACTGGTATAACCACAAACCGTGTCTGTTGTAGCTTGGCTAATTGGTTGCTTCTAACTTGGTGATGCTATAAAAAAGTATTACAATGTGAGACTCAAAAGTTTTTTAGTGGATTTCACAATATTCTCACATACAAGAAAAATATGAACGTAAAACATATGGATATGTATACATATTAGGAATCCTTTAGACTCTTAAATGCAGAAGTTTTATTTACACGGGATGGCCATTATGGAATGTAAATTGAGTTGATGCAACTGAAAAGCTCATACCAAATGACCCTCGGTAGAATGAGGATTTTAGAAGTGGAAAATTTAATGTGAGGCATTTAAATGATTCATTCACTTATAAATTGTCATATCAATAAATGTGAGCTCTGACTCTATTTGTCCACCTCTTCGGTCTTCAGTATGTCGACTTTGTTTTGGATGTCTGTTTGTTCTTCTGACTTTGATTTGAATGCAAGTTCCAATTCTATTTCTCCTTGCTCTTAGGTCTTGAAACTCTTAGTCTTCTAGCACAGTGCTCTTCATTGCAGATTTGAACTCAAATCTTAGTCCAGGAGTCTAACCATCAACAATGTCTGAAATATGGGTTATTTTATGAAAAAAGAAAAAGTTTCTTGACATAACAACACTAATGGATCTTGTCTTATAGAAGATTTGTTCTAGTACCATCAGAAATCGAGAAATTGAATGGACTTAAAACATTAGAATACAATGCTTGGTATTTTCCCCCTTTACTTCTCTTACATTATTTGCTACTTTTTGTGTTGCTCAACTGTCTTCCATTATTAATTAAGCTCTGTGTTTTCCTGGTTTATCTTAAGGTTATTTTTAGCATGAATAAAGTTCGTTCAGCTACAAAGATTGATTAAACAGATGCATGTTTGCTTCCCCAAGTCTTTTTCTTTTTCCAGAGTGAACTTTTTCCAAGTGTTAAAGATACTTGAAAGGTAGTTTGAAAGAAACAAAGTTCTTTCAGCCACAAAGACAGTTAAGACAGATGCAAGTTGCTTCCACTTTTTTCCATCTTTTATAGTAACTTTGTTTTTAGTGTTAAGAATACTTATTGGTAGTTTCTATGCATAAATAAAGTTCATTCAGCCACAAATGACTGATAAAAAGGATGCAAGTTTGCTTCTCCAAATTCGTTGGCTTAGGTTATTTGTCTGGTGTTGCACATTGTCTGTATGGAAGCATGTAGCTTATGTACTGGCAAATATATGGAAGGTTATCATCTGCTAATTATTAGACATCTTGATTTATGAGTCTGTAGGTTTCTTGTAATGCTACTTTGCTAACATTCTTATCGGCCTTTTACGTATTAAGTTATGCAACAGTGACTGATTTAGCTCAATGCTTGCGTTATCTCTGACCGGGATTTTGAATTCCAATGGTTTTATCAATTTAAAATTATGAATGTTAATTCTATTGATCAACAACCTGATTTGTGTGTTAGCAGTGGTTACACCCATAATGCAGGCTGTTAAAACTGTGGCTCCATTTTCTGGGTCTTCTTTATCCTGCAGACAGGTTCTTGATTCTTTTATCCTATGGATCACATATCCTTGCTCTGAAATGCAAAATATAAGTTTTATAACTTATATATCTTAAACGATTGGTCTGCTATGAATTCCATTTGACAAAGCTACGATAACATTATATAAGAAAATGAAGATTTAGCTTATGTTCGTCAGACATTATTAGTAACTTAAAAGTTACTTCTACTACCCACCCATTCAACTACTGAGTCAAAGTAAACTTCAATTTTAACTACACATTTAGAACTACTACCACTATTCCTTGGTTACTAATACTCAATAACGAGCAGAGGCTTAAGTTACTATTAGAAATCTAATCACAATTTTCTCCTCTGCCTAATAATATAGGATATTGTTGGTACTTTTATCATCAAATGGGCAGACATATCTCATTTTAACTTGTGATTTGGTTCTTCATTCAGAGTTTTGATGGACCTTTTATGATTCTGCCTCTTGGTTCTTTGAGACGATCTTCAAAATCACATGTATATTAGGTTTTTTGCCAGTTTTTCAAGGCTAATGCCTTCGCTTACTGCACAACTGTCTATATTTGTTTTTGGAGATTACCTTTTAAACTTCCTGAATTTAGCTGGGAATTGGTTTTGCAGGAAAAGGCTTTTCCAGATGATTAATGACGTCCCAACTGTATTTGAAGTTGTGACAGGAACTGTTAAGCAGGTAAAGGACCAAGCTACTACTCCCAATAACAATGGCAAGAATAAATCTAGTGGGAGAATGGTAAGTGCTGTTCTATATAAACCTAGTTTTCAAAATTTTATTCGCACAGTTTGCTTATGCATGGTCTGTTTTTGCATCTTTTAGCAATCTCGGCAATCTGAACCCCAGCACAAGGCAGTGAAGATGCCTGCACCAAAAGAAGAGGATGACAGTGGAGAGGAGGAAGAAGATGATGAACAGGGAGCAACACTCTGTGGAGCTTGTGGGGATAACTATGGTGACGATGAATTCTGGATTTGTTGTGATGTCTGTGAGAGATGGTTTCACGGGAAGTGCGTGAAGATTACACCTGCAAAAGCCGAGCATATCAAGCAGTACAAGTGCCCTAGTTGCAGTAGCAAGAGGGCTAAAGTTTAATGTCATTTTGAAATTGAAAGTCAACATCAGTCAAGTGGAGGATTAGAAGTTTGGAACCTTTAGTTTAACATTTTAAAGTTAAAAACTGTCGGTCTGTGGCACATGTTAAGTTCGTCAAGTAGAGTGTGCTGGTAGGATCTGGGTTTTATGAACAACTTTGACATTTCTCCTTCGTTTTTTTTTTCTTTTTGAATATGCTTCTGAATTATATATTTTAGGGATCTTTGTCGAAAAGAATTGTGCATTTCTTTGGGTGTGATTTTGGAAATATGTTTTTCAACTTCATTTTCAGAAGTTTCATTTGTTCCAGTATGTCAAAGCTTTCTGTATGCTGTCGAAGGTACTCTGCTTTGTTGCGCTCACAATTTCTGGACATCGATAGATTGGGGGATTTCAAATATTAAGCCCTTGTTTGTTTCAGATTAAAATTAGATTTTAATATAAGTCAAATAATCAATATTAACATCTTTCATAGGTCCCACTGCTTTTCAAACATGCATTTTATACCTAGATTGGGGGATTTCAAATATTAAGCCCTTGTTTGTTTCAGATTAAAATTAGATTTTAATATAAGTTAAAGTCAAACATTCAATATTAACATCTTTTATGAGTCTCACTGCTTTTCAACCATTTATTTCATAAACTTGTATTACAATTTATTAAAAATCTAATTTTAATCCCCATCAAACACCCAAGCTCGTTTCCGATTTACTGTTAAAAGTGATGGAACGAAAATGCAACACGGGCAATAGTTTTAGGCCAAATTGCTGTTAAAATGACGATTCAATATAATGTGAAGTAAAAAATGGAATAAATGAAATAATGAATATACATGCTACCAGTAGTCTTTACAAGAACACAAATTGTCCTTGAAACAATGAAATCTGTTGTTATCCCTCACAATAATCTCCCTTTTCTCCAATTTAGATATCATCTTTATTGCTGTATGGCAATCCCCACATATCCTTAAGTTCTTCATCACCCTTATGATAGCTCCAGATTCAGTAACAAGCAGAGCAAAAGCAACAGCCAATTTTTCGCTATGAGTGCCGACCATCTCTTCTTTCTCTTCCTCCTCAACATCTCTCAACACATTGCCCTTATCAGCCTCATACCCAGCAGTTCTAAGTTTCTTTTTCATTTCAGCTAATACCCGATAGATTTCAACTGATCGTTCATGGGATTGGTCCCCTGCTATAAACTTGTGTATCTTACCACCATGTTCCATCCAGCTCCATCCCGTTGTTTTTGTTACCCCTTCTTTTTTCATCAATGCCCTAATTCTCACAACATCTTCCCACCTACCTGCTGATGCATAAACATTAGAAAGTAAAACATAATTTCCTGAATTTTCTGGTTCAAGCTCAAAGAGCTTATTTGCAGCAAACTCCCCTAGGTCGATTCTTTTGTGAATGCGGCTGGCATTTAGAAGGGAGCCATATATTCCGGCATGAGGATCCATTGGCATTCTTTCAATAACTCTTTTTGCTTCATTTAGTTTACCAACTCGACCTAACAAATCAACCATGCACGCATAGTGATCTGTTTCTGGAGATTTGATTGATTTGAACACCTCTTGGCCTTCTTCTAACAGTCCCGTGTGACTACACGCTGTTAATACACCAACATATGTGATCCGATCAGGATCAATGCCTTCTTCTTTCATCTTCTGTAGTAGTTCGGTAGTTTCAATTCCTTTTCCATAAGCTGCAAAACCTGTGATCAATGTATTGTAGGAGATCACGTCCCTGTTTTCCATTTTGTGAAAAATCGTCTTCGCATCTTTCATGCTTCCACACTTGGAGTACATAAAAATAAGAGAATTGTAGACTGAAGTATTCAATTTTATTTGGTTTTCAGTTATAAATTTCACAACCCAATTACCCAGTTCCAGTGCCCCTAGATGGCCACAAGCTGAGACTACACTAGCCACTGTAACCTCATCTGGCATTATGCCCTCGCTTATCATTTCTTTGAAGAGTTCAATAGCTACAGCTGATTGTCCATTTTGTGAATAACCAGAAATCATGGAGTTCCAGGAGACGACGTTCTTTACTGGCATCTGATCAAAGAGCTCTCTGGCTGAAGCCAACTTACCAACCCTCGTGTACGCAGAAATCATAGTATTCCAAGTAACCACATTCCTATACCCGTTTAACCAATCAAAAATCTTTCTTGCCATCTCAATGCTTCCACACTTCGCATACATGTCGATGATAGCTGTGTTGACAAAACAATTCCTGTTAACGCCCTTTTCATTGATCATCTTCACCAACCATTCCACCTGGCTAGGATCGCTGCACGATGAACAAGAAGAAATAACAGCAACCCATGTCGTATCATTTGGGCTAACCCCAACACTCAGCATCTCATCAAACAAACTTAAGGTCTCTTTGGCATACCCATTTTGAGCATAAGCTGAAAGCATTGCATTCCACGATACAACACTTTTTTCAGGCATTTTATCAAAGTACCTCCTGGCATTCACCATATCCTTCATCTTTGAGTACCCACTAACCATAGCCGTCCAAGTGATCGCATTCTTCTCCGGCATCAAATCAAACAACCGTTTTGCCTCAAATTCGTCCCTCCAATTCCAATACGCTGAGATCATTGCATTGCAATCCGCTACATTTCTGTCGCTCATTTCATCAAACAACTCGCGCGCAATGCCAATAGGGCCATATTTTCCGTACACATTCAGAAACGCATTCCGTATAAATTTATCAGAATCTAGACTCATTTTAAGCAAATGGGCATGAAATGCTATTCCATTTTTACCAGCCACTTTTATCAGCACCGGATATATACAAGCATTAGGCTTTATATTGCACTTGTGCATGTCATCAAACAGATTGAAAATGTGACTGTGGGCACCCAATTGGGAATAGAACTTGAGCATGTTGGTGCAAACAAAGGCATCGGGTAGGTGAACCGAGTTGAAAATGCAGCAGGCATAATGCGGAGGAGCGTGAAGGCGCGTGCAACGACCAATAAGATGAGCCACCCAGTAGTTTTGGTGGTGAAGAGAGTATTGAATGAGTTTTGCATGGAATTGTTTGAGATGGTTAATTGTAGTGATTTTGGTGAGAATGACATAAGAATTTGCTCGCAAAGGCTTGTTCATCTCGTACCAGCGTCCGATGAACAGAAGTTCATTCACATAGTGAGTTGTTTTCTTGCATCCCTAACATTTCACCTCTATTGCATCTTTGTCTCCAACCTTTTTTCTTCGACATTTTGGCCATCAACTTTGACTAATTAGCACCACTTGTCCTCGCTCGGTTTTTATTTTTATTTTCTTTATCAAAATAAACCGTTAAATTATCAAACACAGCTCATGTGAAACAATTTGTAAAACCTACCGAAGGTATATTCAGTAAAATAATATGTAATGAATTTCCTTAAACTGAAAGTTTTTTATATGAATGATTGTATTCATAGTTATAAGATCCGAGCCGATTATTGATTCGGTCTACGCTTAGGATTATTGGGTCATTGGTTTAATTGACAGATCATTGTCGGATCAAAATTAACTTATCTTTCCCTTTTCCAAAGAATTACAATTAAAAAATCAAAATATTTGTGAATGTCGGGGGTAAATGAAATACATAAAAAGAATTTCATAAAAATGAGGTACAATGGATCAAATTATTTATTTTGAGAAATATCATCTTTTCTATGAAAAGTACGACAACATGAATACTTAAACCCAGGGGCGGAGCCAGCATGTTGAAGTAGGGAGTCCCAAAGTTGGAAGTGGTGAGGGCCCATGGGGTTCGGGGGCAGCGCTCTCGAAATTTTTTTAGAAACATTATCTGTTATAATGAGGGAAGTTGGTACTTTGTGATGGAGAATATAAATAAAGAAGCATAAATTAATGTACATTATTAACAAAAAAAAATCAAGAAACATATAAAAGAAAGTTCCTTTCGAGTTCTCATACTTTGAATTAGTAAGGTTTAAGTTTTTTATTCATTGAGTACAAAATGGTAAATATAAAAAAAAAAATTTAAAAGAAAAAAAAATTGTCAAAAAATTGAAGGGGTCCGGGTTAGAGATGGCAAAAAAACCTGCCCCGCCCCGCAAAGTTAAATAAAAAAAAAATTGAACATTGTTTTTTTTCTTTTTAATTTTGAACATTGTTTGTTTTCATTGCTTAATTTGTATATTGATGTAGTTATTTTAAATATTGTTTGTTTTGTATTATAAAATTTTTAATTTGTATTTAATTGAAAATTTTTGGTTTTTTAAAAAAAAAATACAAATGGGGCAAGAAACTGGACAAGGTTCCGCCTTGCCCCGCCCCGACCCCGCCTAAGGTGGGGCGGGGCGCGGGACNGGGGGGATTGGCGGGGTCGCCCCCCCCTAACCCGCCCCGTTGCCATCACTAGTTCGAGCGCCCCCCCCCCCCCCAAGAGCCCCTGCTTAAACTCTAGATTGTTAACGATGTGACACTCAAAGAAGACAAATTTGCATCACTTTTGTACAAAATTCTTTTATATTGTCTATTGATAAGAAATTTCAAGAGTTGATCGATCGATTTTCAGAGTTAAATAACGATTTACTCATTCTGTTATGCATGTTCGTATTTGAACAACTCATTTTCTTTTGTCGATAAGAACAAAGTAAATATATTGATGGTACGAGTTTTATCCTAAGATTATAACTGGTAGAGATCCTGACACTCGATAAACAAATTATTGATATGTGCACTAACAAAAATTTTAAAGGATTAACTGTAATGAAAAATATAAATAAAAAATGAAGTGCACCCATTATACGAAGGCATTTAACACTAGCATTAATTCTTCAAGTTACTATTACAACAAAGTATTTTATGTAGAGCTTATTTGGTAACAATTAAAATTGAAAATATGATCGTTATTGGGTCCCACCCGTCTAATAAAAGTCAACAATAACGGCTAGTTTTTTAATTTTAATCCGATTTTAATCTCTACCGAACATGCTCGTAATAAAGACTTGTCGAGAATTAACCACATGACCGAATCGAAGATCGATAATTTAGTGATATTTAAGATAATAAATTTGATAATATTTAGCTCATGTTTGATCCGGATTAAAATATGATTTTAATCCAACAATCAATATTAATCATATCTTTCATGAATTCCACAATTTTTTAACTATAAATTTCAAAAAATTTTATCACAATCTATTAAAAATCTAATTTTAATTTCTACCAAACACACTCGAATTTTAAAGAAGATTCGAGGGTAAGTAGATGACATGGCTTCCCTCTGATTGGATTGCTAACTACAAGCAACGTACGCTTGTTTCCCGTGTCTTCCAGAATCTTGTAGTATGTACCACTTTGCTACAGTTCACATTTCAAGCAAAACCAGCACACCAGAATCATCCAGAAACCCCTCTCCACACACTATAAATTCCACTCCTCCATGACTCCTCATCAGCACAGCAAGAAACAAACCTTTTATTTCTCATTTTGTAACATCAATTCTCAATCCTTCTGCAAACAAATCTCACCTTTTTGGCTTCTTATTCTTCTTCAGAGGATGGATCATAAAGGAAAATGGATTGTTTTGAGCCTTGTTTTACTGTCATTCCAAGCACACGCCTTAGTCCCCTACGGCCGCTCATTGTGGGACATAATGTTACCCCAAGAAGACCCTTTCAAGATCCTCGAATACTCTCCACTAACCATTCCAAAAGGCGACATTGATCATCAGTCCCTCGCACTGGCACGCACAGACTGGAAAGAAACACCGGCAGCCCACATAATCGCCCTTGACATTCCTGGAATGAAGAAGGAGGATGTCAAGATTGAGATCGAAGAGAATAGGGTGCTCAGAGTTAGCGGTGAGAGGAAGACGGAGGAGGAAGCGAAAGATGACAAATGGCACAGGGCGGAGAGGACCACTGGGAAGTTCTGGAGGCGGTTTAGATTGCCGATAAATGCTGATTTGGATAAAGTGAAGGCGCAGTTGGATAATGGAGTGCTGAGGATTACTGTGCCTAAATTGGCTGAGGAAAAGAAAAGGGAGCCTAAAGTGATTAGCATTCTGGAGGAGACTGGTGGTTCTGGTGAGGACATTAAGGCCACCAAGGCTGAAATCAAGAATTGAAAATTTTTACAGTGATCGTCTTTGAAAGTGACATTTTTTAATTTCGTGTTGTCACTTGATTGTTACGTTCCAGTCGAGACGTTACTTTTTTTCTTTCTTTCTTTGTGTGGTCGATGTGTCTCATTTGTAGTCATTATGTTCATGTACAAATCGCGTGACAAGTTTGGAAGAATGATTCTCAAATGTACTTGAAAATCAAGAACTATATGGAGCATAAATTTTCTTGAAATTAAATAATAATAAACAACTTTTTTATTTTAACTATCTTATAACTTGTTTGATAATAATTAAAATTTAATTAAAATTAAAAATATATTAATTGTGTTTGATTGGTATAATTTTTCATGAAAAATGTTAAAAGTTTGGTATTCGTCCGACCTCTTTTTTTATGAAAATTGTCAATTAAAGTGATAATGTTTTCTAACATTGGTTCTAGAATTTATTCCAATTGAAAAAATAATAATAATCATACCAAATGTCATTCGTTTGGCTTTATTTTGTATGAAAATTGTCAATAAAAGTGAATTTTTTTTATCATTATATCTAGAATTATTTCCAATTGCAAAAAAAAAAGGAAAATATTTACTCACCAAAACATCAAGAATTTATTTTCCTAAAAAATGTAGAAAATTTCAAAAATTGGAAAATATTTTTCTGAAAAAAAATTTGCTCATCAAACACTATAAAAGTTGAAAAATGAAAAATCCATGAAAATTCTGCATATCAAACGGAGCCTAATATTTTGAGCTGTTCGTATATTAAGTTGTTGGACAACTATTTATACAAAAAAATTTCAAAATTATTTTTAATTACACATTTTTTACAATAAAAATTTTTATACGTGAATTTAATTTAATTTTTTTTTTTTAACACACCTTCAAAATAATTTCAAAATTCATTTTTAATGATATTCAAAGATAGGGGCTAACATTATAATAGGTTGATATGTGGTTCAAGATATAAATGTTTAATATAATTATTCTACACAATTGTCGTCTTAACCAATGTTACAATATTGGGTCGATTATTTTTAGTGGATGAGAAATGGTTCAAGGCTGTTTTAAGGATAGTAGGATGGTTAAAGACGAAGACTACTCTAAAGATCATGGGGTTCATCTATCCAAGATTTTTAGTAAATTTTAATAAATAATAATTTTTTAGTAGGTTTTTATAAACATTAATGAAATGTATGATTGAAAAGTTGATAAAGTTGTATAATTTATAAAATTTATAGTCGAAAATCGAATACAAGATCAGGATTGAGTAAAGCTTATGCTACAAAACATGAAGCTCTTGAGCACTTGAATATTGTGTATCTAACTTGTTTTACAAATGCATCAATTTCAATTTTTTTCGTTATAATAAAGTAGATTAATCTAAAGAAGTGAATATCCAATAAATCCGAACGATAATTTAAAACAGATGTCGGATAATTTATCGACGTCATAATGCTTGACTCGACCCGAAACAATCAATACACTTTGAGGTTGGCCCATGTGAGTTGGATTTGTCGTTTACTTGTGATATGTGGTAGCTCATTTAGTCATTTAGTGTTAGCCTTGGCCCTTGGATTGTGTGGCCCAATTAGAGGTAACCTAACTAAATGACTATAAATCCATCTCACTTCTTATGGCAGCTGTGCGTGTGCGCGCTATGGAGAGAGGAGGGAAGGGGGCAACCGGTTTTGGGGTGATTTCTTGAGAGATTCAGCCATTGTGGCTTCATCCTTTCTTCTATATTGTAGTCACCACTACCTTTAGCATCCTTGTGGGTTAATAAAGGGAAATCAGAGGGGGTGAGAGAGGCAACTAAAGAGTGCAAGTTGTGGGTCGAACAAGTCTCGGGTGGTGTTCGATTGATGGTTTTCTGGACTTGGATTCAAGATTTCTCGAAACTTCCGCCCAACATTTACACTATAATTCTTGGCAGTTCAATTTCTAATAACAGTTATCACATCTTTGACAGCTCTAAATCATTAGCTATCATCAAAATAGGAAAAAGGTTTAAGGGATCAAATTCATCACTCCAACAAGAATATAACTTGTCCTTATCATTTCCATGGCTTCTCTGTATATCCAGGATATGTTGAACAGACTTATTCTTTAGATACATTGCTTAGAATGCAAGTTATAGAGCATCATCGTGCAAAAATAATCATCTGCTGAACCGCCCTGGGTGAAGATGATGATTTATTCTTGTTCTATACAGCATGTGCAAATGAGCCGTCTAGCCAGAGCAGGCCCAAATTTAACGAGTCTGAAAACTTTGCATTCCTTTCTTTACATGAGCGTATTCTGATGATTCCTTTAGAACAACTCCATGGGATGTACAAGCACCCCTTCCTCGTCCCAGTCGACATCTTTTGCACCGTCTTCGTTTCCAATCAATTGAAGAGGCACATCTAATGGTGGTGGAGTCTGCATGCAAAGCACAGACAAGTAACTTCTTTCTGAAATAAGTTCCGGTAAAAGTGATAAACCCTGGATTTTTAAGGTCAAATTTTTGTTAAATAACAAGTTGAAAGTTAGTACCATGCAGCGAATGAGAGGCCAATTAATTCCACGAAAGAAATGGTGCTGCTTGATCTCATTGGCACCTCCATTAGATCCTAAACGGCTAGCAGGATCTCGATTTAACAATGCATTTATCAACTGCCTCGCTGCAAGCGTTACCTGTAATCTCGTTATATCAAAATCTTTGGTGACAACACAAATGACATTATACTAGTTCAGAAAATTCTGGAGTGCATACAATAAATTTTGCTCGCTGTTAGAATGATTTTCGTTCATCAATACGTTTTTTTTTTCTTTTACCACTGACAATGAGCTTATGATTCCTTGGTTGAAGAATCTGAAATGAACAGTCCCTATGCTTAGCCTCATTATCCCCATAATGTTAAAAAGCTTATACAAACTTGAAATTATCTTGGCTGGTACATCTCACCAACCAGTTTGATTTAGTTCTTCTTATCATTATCATTCACAAAATTGAGGCACCCTATGCAAAGTACATAATATTCCAATCCCACTTTATCAATTTATTGTCTTCAGCGAAGAGATTTTCAAGTGGAAATAGTATCTTACCACTATAATTCTACTACGTTCTGTTCACATTCGTATGGTCAGGCAAATGGCTACTCAACCCTTTTATGATTTAAAAAACCCTTCTAATTAGGCCATCTGCCTTCATATTCTCTTGCTGCCATTAAATTTCCTCATTCATATAAAGGGCAGCTTTGACGTCAACAGGCTCGATTCTAAACTACTAGGAGGTTATTTACTTAGTGTACCATTAAGTACATTGACATCAACGATAAGTTTTTTGATTTTAATTCATAAGGGCTCTATAACACGGACATTTCAACTAGGGTAGCGTGTCCGTGTCAAATATGTCTCAATACCGATACTTTTCATACATTCTATCATAAACGTTTTTTCATTTTTTATTAAAAATATTATATATTTTTAACTCAAAGTTATTAGTAAATAACAAATAGGTACTCATATTTAAAAAATTCAAGAAAAATTAATAACAAATATAAATTTATACTATATAAATGAAGAATTTTAAAGAATTTAATCAACGTGTCGGCGACGTGTCGTTTTAGTACTTTTTTGAAAAATCGTGTTGTCGTATTGGACATGTATCATGTCGGATACATGTATCCGTGTCCGTGCATCATAGCATAAGGGTTACTGATATACTTAAATACAGTGAAAAAAGTTGTGGAAACCAAACGGAGGTGAGCAACTCAACATTAATTTAACAACGATACTTGTCAGAGTACATGATTTTACCGGAATGCCGCTTGGGAAGGTGAGGTCTTTGTGCAAGATGTTGGCAAATGTCTTCTGCCTATTCTTTCCCCTGAATGGTGTCCGGCCATAAAGCATTTCATACAACAAAATTCCTGAATTCAAATACAAGTGATCGTGAGACCAGAAAAGAAATCATAGATAAATCGCATAACATCCTTGAAGACAAAGTATAAAGGAAACATGCAGCCATGCAGAATAGAGAATCTTGTGAACTCTATATATTTTTGCTTCTGCGGGAAAAAGAATAAAAGACCTCTTCGAGCACTAGTTAGAATATGAAAACTGTAACCACGCAGCAGTGATTCTGAAATTTATACCTAATTGCGATGCTAAAATTTTCATGGATCCATGCAATTTCTACTATCATTTTAACATCTATACTGATTCCGAGCTTGAACTGAATCAATGTTTTCATTACACAATTTATATTTTAATACTAGGGACACAATGTTATTTTTGAACGACAGGAGCAACTATGAAGACCTTTTGCCAGATGGTGTATAAGTGAATTTGGTAACTGTATGGATTCTTCAAGGAGAAAATATATGTGACATCTGGTTATTTCATAATAACATAATATCATCATAAATTACATAGTTCATATATAAGATTGGCAGAAAATCAAATCATTGATTACAAATCTTCACGTGCATGAGGTCAAAACAGGAGAGGCGTGCTTTGTGAAAAAGGGAAATTTTCAACTATTTGGTCAATTAGATAATAGAAAGCCTAATAAATATTCGACTGGAAGAAAATGAAACAATGATGATGGATCTCTACATGACGTAAGTTCAAAATCAACAAGGCATGTCTTGTAAGAGTGTGACTAGCCTCAAATGAATTCACAAGAATGCAGTTTCTATATAATAAAATGTGTCATTCATATTTGATGAGAAAGGATAATCAAGTGTACAGTTGCTAACTAAATTCAGGAGATATCCATTTCCATATGCTTACCAAGAGACCACCAATCAATAGCACTACTGTGGCCCTCACCAGTTATGATTTCCTGAAATGAATTCACCAATAGTTAAATAGGTATCTTCAAGACCTATGGACAGTTTGATATCCATTCAACTAACTAGTATTTGTTTCCCTGTTTTAATATGAGCTCCCTAGTGGTGTGAGGCTTTGATCTCCATTCTGATCTTATTTATCCCATAAAGGTACATCAAAGTCCTCAGTTAAGGATAGTGTATAAAAATCATCTAGACAAGCATAATTATAAGATCAACTCATTTATATTTTTTCCTAGAAACTTCTCTTATGAGGTATGACTTGTTCTTATTGACTGATGTCTTCAATTTTAATTGCAGACGACAATGCCACTGAACAATTATTTTGTTTGCTAATAAGTAATTAGGAGGAGCAACTATATCACTATAGAAACTAAAATAAACCATACCGGTGCAATGTATTCTTCAGTTCCAACAAATGAATTTGATTGAGTATTTGGTTCTGCAACGAATACTGGAAGTGGATGACTCCTTGATCTTCTACTCCTCTTTGGCAGAGGATGCCTCAAAATCTAGGAAAATTTGTTTAATTTTAGTAGAAATAAAGCAATTGAGAATTGATCGACCCTAGAAACTAATAAGCCTTGATTTGAAAAATTACAGAATTTACCACACCAGACATTCCATTATTTTTATTTTGTGCATTAAGAGAGCAAGCAGGTCTGTATAACATTCATAATAGTTTTGACAATTAGTAAGAGAAATTCTTGAATAAAAACAACTAGCAACAAAACCTATAATGACTGTGTTGCTTTACAGAATGAGAACCTTGGCAATAATTCTCCTCCTCCATTGGATTTAAAATAGTTCAGTACTGTAAGGGTTTTACTATATTTAAAATAAAAGCATCTTCTCTGCTTTCAAGAATCAATAGTGTGTCAAATTTTAAAGAACTAATCTGTAAACTCATCTTTATTTACATTACCACAAGCGATTTCAAAAAGAGAATGGAAATATAAGCCCAAAGTTGTGGATCCCAAAACTAAAGAAGTATGAATAGATTTGTCACACTGGACAAAATCCATTTGAGAAAACAAAACTCAAGCTGAGAACCGGAGAACAGGATCTTACGTAGAACACAAAACTAAAAACTGATAGAAATTTATGAGCTACGATTACTGTGGACCAACATAGAGGAAACAAACATATAGAATTCTGTAATAGAGCAAAAATATTCTCGCAAGACTGGCATACTTGGGGATCACAAGCTGTCTTAAATGATAGATCGAAGTCAGTTAATACGACGTGCCCATCCTTTTGAAGTAGAATATTTTCGGGTTTCAGGTCTCGATATATTATTCCTGTGATGTGAGAACAGAGAACCAAAAAAGAAAATTAATGCTTGCATGTGAGAGAATGAAACTCCCTGCTTCTAAACAACAGTTTATTTTAAATGGTAGTAACTTTTAAGTAACGATTTTCTAAGCACTTCTTTCCAAATCAATACTCTGAATAGAGAAATTTTTATTGACGTGCTAGCTTTGAAACAATAAAAAAGTGATATGATGCAGTGACTCTTTGTTACTAGGATTTTTCCTTTTTAATGGCTTATTTTTTCTGTAGTTTTTATTAATGAAAACAAGAAGCTAGAATGCATAACCAAACAAGAACTTGAACTTGACAAATAGTGTTAGCTTCTGAAATTGTTCAAAGGTAAAAAGGTATAAATTATGCTTGTGCAAACAGTCATAGTGCAGCAAGAGCAAATTTATCTACGAAGTTATCAGCTATATGAGATACCTAAGCAATGAAGATATTCCAAGCCAATGACAATCTCTGCTGCATAAAACCTGGAATGAAATGACAGCTAGCATTGAAAATTTAATGTAACCAAACTTGAGAAGTGAATATCTAACGAGCACTTTGATTATAATGGATCAAATTAGATATGGACTTAAGCCCACAACATATAACTTAATCATCAACGAATTTATACTTGACAGATTTTAACACAGTTCAAAACTAAGCAATTTTTTCTCTTATATTTTAAAATGAAGCAATCAATAGCTTGGAGATTATTCATTGAAAGAAACATCAACTAGATAAGATATCAAACTAAGAACAAGATATAATTGAATTAAGGATATAGTTATTCTAGTTTTTTAGTTTTTAGATATTTCTATTTGTAACAGTAAATAAACCGTGAAGTTTTTGGCATGTTGGATAATATCAGGAGTCCAAATTCAATTACAATAGCATGAAGGAAACCGGAGGCATAAAGTCCTGATTTCTTGCATATAATAGTGATTGATTTAAGGTGAACATCAAACATATAAAGGTGATAACTGAAATTGTTTACAGCAATTAAAAGAGGTTTACAATGGAATACCTTGCTGATTCCTCTTTAAATAACTTCAAGGGCTGTTTGTCAAGCACTGCGAATAACTCTCCTCCAGGACAAAAATCTGTTATCAAGCAAACATGTGTAGGCGTCTGGGAGGACAAAGAGACATCAGCTGAGAACTTGAACCATATATGGAGAGTTTTTGACAAAAATAATACTGATATGCAACCACCAAAAATTAGATACCATTTAAAGGCAAGCCTCTTCGACAAGGACATAATATTGAGTAAAATCATAACACTCACGCAAGTCAAGATTCAAATTTATTTAAGAATACGTATCATTTCTTCCACAAAAATCTTACCACGTAAATAACTGCAACATGATTAACTAAATGTTATTTTTCATCAGTTTTTCTAACTCATTTTCTAGCATAGACAAACTTCCATGTTAATACATAGGTCCGCAAGATAAAAGTTTGGAAGTAGCATATTTTCAGTTTTGTCGTGCATTTCAAATTTCTGAAACCTTTCAAGGTTAAATATCATATAGAATGAACAACAAGCTTTTAAAACTTAAAAAATGCAAAAGAGTTATAGTTCTGCAGTACACATTCCGTCATTGTAACATTATGAATATTTTTATTGGAAGTTAACAGTATTACCTATTTTCTAGCGTTGTTTCCACATTATCTTAAGTTTGTTTCACTAGTTTTAATCCTCCTAGGAATCCTAGATAAGCTGTAACTTATCTAGTATAACTAAATTGTTGTAACTGTAGCCTAATATTTGGGCTCTTTGGCTTCTGTGTTTACTTATTTAAAGGCTAGGAGTCTGTATATTTTAAAATGTATTGAAATATAGACACTTATTCTCTTTTATCTTGTTTTTCTACAATTTTTAATGACTATGCATATCCATACTTTTGGAGGTGTCCTTGCTCTTTTAGGACTGAGACTGCAAAACATTGTTTTAGCTATTAACACTGTTGTATACTAATAAAGAGACCATATAAAAAATTTGACTTAATTTGTGATCTATGGACCAACATTACAACCCTCTACTATATCTAGAACTTAAAAGGAATAAATCAGCAACTCAAGTCATGGATAGACAAGGGGATACCGTGCTCAATAACCAAAAAAAAAAAAAAAATATCTTCACAACAACATATTCAATATAAATATTCAATTGAAGATGAGATAAACCACAAGAAACTAGAACCTGAAACGAGGTGTAGAGTGTGGGAAGAAATGGATGATCTAGAAGCGAGATAATCTCTCTTTCAATGCATGCTCGATGAACCTGCAGATTGTTTAATGATGTTAATATTCTATTTCATGCATGACTAATGAGGGACTTGACTTTGTTAGACCAAGATGATTTTTTACAGACCAAGATTTCCAAAGTAGAACCAAATCAGAAATTAACGAGTGTTGACATGCAAAAATGTGTCAATAAAAGTGATATGGGAGATAACATTTGCAGCTACTCTACCTCAGGAAGGTAGTAGTTGTCAACAGCTTCATTAGATGCAGACCCATTAAAGGGTTTGAACAAAACATATTTACTAATTGCATCTAGCATAGAAATATACCTTTATATATAATCCTTGTCACTTTATTTTCAAACAAAACTACCTCTATTACTAATTTTATTCTTTAGTAGAAACAGTAAATATAGATGTCGATCTCACCTAGTTATTATCATTTTTCCACAATAGGATCCTTTACATACCAGTCTAATCTTTATTTGTGTTACTAATAAATACCCTATTGTGTAGGGAAAAAAATTTAGTTGGCTCATAATAATGACATAATTTAGGGGTTGTTTGACAAAGCTTTTGATAAAAGTTTTAGCAGCTATTTATAGAAGATGAAATGTGTGGTTGAAAGTTATTTTGGATCCATGAAATGTGCGGTTAAAATTAATTATTGACTTTGATATTATTATTTTAGCAACTTTTAAGCTTTCCCAAACAAACACTTAATGTACAATGGTGAGGAAAAAACATAGAAATGTAGGCATATCAAGCAACAGAAAATGGTTATTCAGTTTCTGTCAAGAATCCTTTGTTATGATGCTATAAGCAGTAGAGTATAACATGAAGATATGCCTCAGTTGACAGAAAAATAGGAAAACTCGCTAAACACATAATACCTTGTTACGATTGAGCATAATAGATTTATCCATTGCCTTCATAGCGAACAGCAGGCCAGTCCCTTTTAATTCCACCAAATGAACACTACAGCAAAAAGTGGCTCAATTAAGAAAAATGTTTTGTGAAGAAGCCATTAATCTGAGAAAATCAACATGCTGCTAGTGCTGGGGTAGAGAGCATAGAATAAATTTAAACTTATAGTTACATGTCCTAACGCGGATCATTTGATGTTATTTTGAGATATATTTGTACCTTCATTAGACTAATGGGCAAGTTATGATCGTTTATATTTCATGATGTCGTGTTTTACGAATAACTTCATAAAAACTAAGTGAAGAGAACATTTTTAAGGATGTTAAGAATATAAATTATGCATACCTTGTTACAAGATTCTTAAAAGTTCTTAGTCATAAATTACTAGTTGAGCTCTAATTATCAGGAACTACCCTTTCATGGCATTGATACAAAATGTTAGCATTATGCAGGTACTGGTTAGAGAACAAGTTCACTCTGATGAAAAGGATAAATTATTAACTTGAATTTAAGAAAATAAACATTATCATGAACCAATCAAAAACTTTCTCAAGTGCCTTGCAATTTTAAGATTATCAATTCCAATGAGAAGTATGAGCATCCATTTCATTGTATGCCATTTAGTAGAACTAATTGATCATTGATGTTCTCCGCACAATTTACCTATTTTGTTTTGATCTTTATATTATTTCAATGGTTTTACACATGACTTCAGCTAAGTCTTCATTAATATGGATAAATATCATGAAGTTGCTTGCTATTTGAAAATGGACAAGTTAAAATACTACTAACACCATAAAGACGATAAATTACAAAGTTATTATAGTGGTAATAACCCAACATGACACGAGGAAGTCCTCAGTGTATAACAACGGACCATAAAATTAAACCATTATACCTGCCAGTATCTCCACATCCCAAAGGTCGTACCGGTTTAAAGTGATTGAGTCCAATTTTTTCTCCGGCTTCAGTGATCTACATTGGATAAAAAAAGGTTCTTGTAAAGAACAATGCTGTGAGATGCATGATAAAATGTGACAAAATGTATGATGAACAAATATCTTGCTCTATTAGAAGTTATTCTCCATGTTGTCCTTCAAATTACAATCTTCAAATGAATTAGTGGGCGCATGCAATAATATGAAATATGAATATGCTCTGTGTAGTTGTTTAAACTGTATATTCAAATATGTAGTGCTTTCCAAAATCATGGGATGAAACAGAACTCTAGATTGCATGAAGATGCCAAACTATAAAGTTATAGTTTAAAATAAAATATAATCAACTTTTTCACGACATAAAGCAACTGTAAGTTTTCAATTCCTGGACATTGGAAAAACAGAATGGCTGCCAAACAAATGGAAGATTCATGGGACAGAAGCATGACATAACAAATGTAACTATATTTTTATTTAGTCCACGTCATCAAAAGATACACAATCAATACATAATATTGACAACATCAGAAGCTGCTTTGGACCCGTACTACATTGGCCGAATCTTTTTACACCCGAAGAGAATGATGGAGTATGAAATACAGTACGAAGCTGATTTCCATTTGCTTATGTTAATTTTTTCTTATTTTATTTTATTTTATTTTATTTCTTACACTTTAAGTAAAGGAAATTTTACGTCCTTACGCAGGTGTTAGGGTTTTCCTGTATAAACACGTTGTCTCACGTTCCAAACAAAACCAAAAGTTGCAATAGATATGCTTCACTATAAATAAGAAAAAAAAAAACATGAAGTAAAAAAACCACAAAGGCTTCAAAAGAAAGTAGAGGTCATATTAAATTTGTAAAGGATCAGTTATCTGATTCTCTGCTCATAATAGATGCAACTTCTCAGTAAGACAAAAATGCAACATTCAATTTCTATTCTAGAAGAAGTGTCGTGATTTTAGCAGAAATCACCATGAACTTCAATCTTCAAAATGTCTAAAATAAACTGAAAATTTGAATATTTGCACGTTGCAACTCTGATATAAGATTCTCAATTACCCTTGGTGCCAAAACTATTGAAACACAACATTTCTCCAAGTAGATCAAATAATGTAGCTTGAATAATTTAGATATGTAATAATTACATCATGTAAAATGTGATTGATTAAACCATTAAAATATGCAAACTTCTCAGGATTATACCTTTCTTATTGCTGCCCAAGAAGTACTATCTCGTTTGTGAGGCCTTGGGAATACAGGTTGAGAGTGCAAAGCCCACAAGTCTTCTGGTGTCTGAAAGTGGCACAGCATAAAGTTGCTTTAGTGACTACTCAAATAAGAACTCACACTTCTACTGTAATCTAAGCCTAGCTTTTTCTTCTATGCACTTCACAAGGATTCGATTAATTTGATTTTAGTGAAAAATCACGTTAATAGTTTATTTGAATTATAGATAGAGAGAGGAATACCTTACCAGGTTGGCATCAGGAAGTTCCCGAACAGCCCCATCAACATTTTCTGCTGTAGCTTTGACCTGCCAAAAATAAATATTCAACTGATAATTAGACATCTTGAACTTTAAGTGATTTAGGTAGAAATATAGTGACAAACATGGGAAGATTTGAAATGAGAATTGCAAATAACAGGCTATTCATTAGACTTCAAAATTAAGGATTTTGGTTTCTGAAAAGGTATTTTAAAATAATCTTAAATTAGGCATTTTGATGTATATAACACGCTTTGGTAGTCTGTAAACAGAAGCATTTCACATAGAGAAATCCCACAATAGTTATCTTTCCTATTATAATTTTACATATAATAGTATACTCCTGGAAAGTAATATTTGACGTCAAATTGGAAGTTTATTTCATCCAGAGGAACCAAAAATGGTTAAAGTATCCCCAAACCCTAGGATTAAAATGGTTAAAGTATCCCAAACCCTAGAATCCTAAGCGCCTAATACAAACTCGAACTGCCCTAGCTTTATGTCTTAAAAATTTTATGCCGTGCACTGGAATACCAGCATCATTCTATTATCTCAGTGTCCCTAAATGGAGAAAATATGGCTAGAGACAAACCGTGGACCTATGAAACCTTTGTGCGTGACTGAATGAGGCTAACTTTCTGCAGTGGTCACAATCTGTCAGGATGTATATTCGTGGAAGTGGGAAGGTAGGGTACTTGACTAGTGAAGCTAAGGAGCCTGAGAAGGCAGACCCATCTTATAACGTATGGGATGCTGAAAATTCCTTGGTGATGGCATGCTCGTCAATTCTATGGATGAATTACATGTGCTATTCTACTGCAAAGGAACTCTGAGACCATGTGAATCAAATGTACTCTGTCCTTGGAAATTACTCTCAAATTTATGAACTGCAGCAGAAGATCAACAATACTTATCAAGGAGACGGCAATATAACAAGGTATTTCAATGTTCTTAAGGGCCTATGGCAAGATCTGGATTTATTCAATGAATATGAATGGAAAAATCCTGATGATTGCAAACACAATAAGAAGATGATGGAGAATGTAAGAATTTTTAAATTCTTGGCTAGACTTAATGACAAGTTCGATGAAGTAAGGTAAAGAATCCTAGGGAGACAGCCTCTACCCCCACTCGGGGAAGTATTCTCTGAAGTACGATGAAAAGATTGTCGAAGGAGTGTGATGATGAAGAACAAGGAGGATAAGACTGGAAAATTCTACTCTAGTTGCTGCTAATAATCCCGCCCCTCATTTCTGTCAATCATAGAAGGCACTACTAAGTACTAATGCAGGCAACATAAATAGGTTAAATTTCTTTCAACTAGACAAGCTTGAAATTAAAATGGGTTGGAAAAAGAACTCAGCTGTTCCTTGAGATGAATTGACTCGTGATCATTATAGGATTGTTCATCTTTGGGCTACAAAGTATCTTAAGAGACGAGGCTAAAGCAAAAGCATTGTTAACTGGTCGTTAACTGTCTTAATATTTGGTTGGTGATAATTTTAAGATACTAATTGATGCAAAAAGATTAACGTTTCAGTCCCTTTCATATCTTGAAATATTGTTAGAATGAGAAGGTTTTGGTGTAACCTCGTGTTTGGACATGATTTCAGGGAGAGGGAAATCAAGCAGCAGATGGTTTACTCAACTATCTGGTTTATGATCAGGTGCAAGATCTCTCCTTGAATTCCATATTTCCTCGTTAAACTAAATTTTGGGAGTGGGCATTTTACACACTGCCTAGTTACTATCTTAGGATTTAGTAGCACTGCTAAACCACCTCATCTCAAACTTTAAACTAGTACACAAACATATTTGTTTACTTATTTTTTCAGCAAGTACTTATATTCCGTCTTCCTTGTACTTGATTTCAATTCTGTGATCAAGAAATAGATAAAATCCCAGTGAACTCCCTCCAAGTTCTTCACAAAGTAAAAAAGATGATGACAGAAGATTCACCAGCTTAGCACTCTTTTGCTCAGCGTTCTCAGAGAGACGGTTTCTCAGTGGTTCCACATGATCACTTCCATCTAGTTGGACACCAATAAAGTATTGGAGTTCCCCCTGAGAACGTTGTGAAAGATAATGAACAAAATTTCAGTATCAATTAATTAAAGATTCTTTAGGGTCAATAACCAAGAAACTAGATTTGATATCGGTAGGCACCTTCTGATCATGCATAGGTTGCAAATGAAATAAGTTCCAGAATTTTTTGCCTATATTTTTTTATTTTCAAAAAGACGTGTAAGTCCAAGTCCATAATAAACGTTGACATGTATCTTCAGAATATTGAATGCTATACTGTTAACTGTACCACTCTTAGTGTAATTAATTAACTGAACAGTAATTTCTCTTTGCTCTCTGATGGCATCTCTAATCTTCGAAACAGTTGCTTGATCAGTTTCAGGTCCCTGAAGAAACCTGGAATTTTTTCGACTAATTAGGCAACAATGAGTTTCTGTGACAAGGTAAAAACAGGAAAAATTCCACAAAAGGATATCTACCATGAGGGATATGGAAGAACAACATTTAAAATGGAAGTTTCACAAAGCAAAAACATTCATACCTGCAGTTCCTTCCCAAAATTTCTTCACGAGTATATTCCGTCAATTCAAGAAAGCTATCAGATGCAAATATCTGCAAGTTAAAAACCACATTCTTATATATCTGGAGCAAGATATCAACAAAAGAGTGATACAAAGAAAATGGAATAGAAAACTTTTCTTAAGACATTGAATTAAACCATAACAAACATAAAACATAAAGATGGAATTTGTAAAGGTCAAAATGATTATTTATGTGTGGAAAAAAGGTAACGAGCTTCTGAAAAACAGTAAACTGAACAAAAAGATTGAACTGAAACTTTGCCATGTAGACATGATCTTACAATTGGGTTATCAGGAAGTCTAGGGTCTGATATCACAAAATTCTTTTCAATGCGTTCAAGTGTTGTTGCCAGGTCAATGCCTTGACGTATATCCCTTTCTCTTTCAGCACGGTCCCAACTGTCTGTTCGTTCTACCTCTTTCGTCATCAAAATCTCTGGCTCGATTCTTAGTTCATTTTCTTGCATACTTGCAGACCTCCCTTTGAACCTGCAGAAAATTAAACTATTGTTTTAACAAGACTGATTGCTATGCAATAGACAGATGCTGTCATGGGTGATCAAGTTTGCTTTTCCTTTGAATTGCATGGAGTTTCTTGTACAACCCATCACCTTTCCAATAAAAGATAGTTACCAGCTATATAGAACAATATTGTTTACATTGGAGAAGTGAAAAACGGAAAGCAAGAAGAACTGACCTCGTCAAAGAATTGCGGCCGGATTTGCTAGACCTGCTGCTAGTATACCGACTAGTACTCTTACTAGGTATACTAGGTAAGTCATTTCTTGAATCCAGTTGAGAGGTTTTCCGTCCAGGTGCACCTGTATTATCCAATTCAGCTGGTCCAGGGAGCATATAATCTAGATTTAACTTGTCATTTTCATTCTTGGCAGTGGTTTCACGACTCAGAGACTTCATATGAGATCGTGGATGCTTAATAGTTTGTACAACCTCTGTGATGGATCCTAAAGCCTTGTCCTTCTGACGAGCTAAGACAACAAACAGAATAAGATTTCGAACAGAATTTAGTTATTGAGAACAGCTAACTTGAACTACTTACAATCATAACAAATTAATGACTTGGGTAATCCATTTGGTCGTAGTTCTTTATCATTTACCCCTTCTGTGTATTTGCTGACCTCAACCTGCATTCTGCCAGAAAGTGTTGCATTTGTCATACCAAGAGAAATTGTCATACTGTAGTCAGAAAGCAGAAATGGAGGAAAAATTTACCCAATAAATTTTATGGTTCGTCCATTGTTATCTTTGACCGGAGAGACTGTCAGCAAATTCCAGAAGGGGGTACCATCCTTCTTGTAGTTGAGAAGCCTCCCACAATAGCTTTTCCCAGTTCTTGTTGCATTTCGTATCTTCTCCACCTCATTCTGATCTGTTTCAGGGCCCTGTAGGAACCGGCTGAACAAAGAAAAGGATGACCACCTTCAACCACTTCCCCAGTTTCCATTTTATTTAACCATTTCAAAATTTTGAAATGACTCAACTAATAAGCCTACCTTTCAAACTAGTCGAGTCAAGAAAACACATGATTTCCAGTAGGGGCGACTAAGACATATGTAATTCACTCTTCATAGAGAAACTTCTTAGTTTTGAAT
Source organism: Fraxinus baroniana (assembly GCA_903798355.1). Taxonomy (NCBI): domain Eukaryota; kingdom Viridiplantae; phylum Streptophyta; class Magnoliopsida; order Lamiales; family Oleaceae; genus Fraxinus; species Fraxinus baroniana. Next base: position 29,176 of record CAIGRO010298625.1, read on the forward strand.
ACAATAGTTCAGTTATTTTGTCTCCAAGTTCAGTAAGAATTATATGCTCTGATTATAGATCTTAGAAGAGAAAAAAAAATTAAAAACTTAAGCTAAAAGAAGAACGAAGCTAAACATTTTTACCAGTTGATCTTGGTAAAATAAGTTTAAACTTCGTATATGGATTGAGATATGTGGCAAGATACTTCACATTTCCAGGAACCTATCAGCCTTGAAAAGTTAAACATCTCAAAGTCTTAAAAAGGAAGCACAATGCTTAGCTTCATAGCTTAACAATATATACTATGAAAACAAAGAGATGACAATTCAATTTACACATGCATGCATATTTAAACATGCGAAAAAATGGTTTTAAAGAGTTAATTCAAACATTTTCCCAATACAGATTTCATGAGAATAGTTTCCAAGGTGCTAATATCATGCCCACTTAAGTTTCAATAAAAGATTAGAAAATTGATCAATAAGGTTAAATCTCTCAAGAATCTCTCTCAGATTTCTTGAAAATAATTTTGAAGTGCTAAAACTCAGAGATGAGGACTGATATTTCAGGATGAGTAGAAGTTCCAATCCTATATTCAAATTCCGAGAGTTCATTAACGACATGTTTCGTGAGAAGTACTGAACTCGACTATACAGTATCATAAATAAGATTTTAGCTTCTTTTTTCTTCTTTAGTGCATACAGTCCACCTCACTGAACAAGTAACAAATGCTTCAATGTGGACACATACAGATGGAAAATATATTTAACTTACCAGTTCCTTCCAATAACTTCTTTTGGAGAATAACCAGTCATTGCGAAAAAGCCACTGCTGGCATACACAATGGGGTAGTCAGGTTTGGTAGCATCAGAGACGACAAAAGTCTGTTGCAATGTTGCCAGAGCATCCTTTAGTTCCTGAGATACCCTCGGGAATTCAGATCCAATATTCGATTCCTCTGATGTCCTCATAGATCCAGCCCCAAATCTCTCTGAGGAGTTCTTGCTTCTTTCTCCATCTCCAAATGAATAATTTGAGTTCATACGAAAGACACCATCTCCAGCATCTGTCCCAATCGCAAGTCCCCATTCTGCAGTCCTTTGAACAATGTTAGATTCATCACTTGCAGAAGTGATCTTAGTTTCACTAGGCTCAGCCTCAAACGCCATCCATTTATTTACAGCCTCTTTATTGCCCGTAGGAATTCTAGACACTCCCCCTTGCATTTCAAGTACTTGCACATCATTATTGTCATTCCAACTAATAGAAGACATCCCAACATCCCCATTTCCTACTGGTTCAAACACTTCTATCGATCGCCTTTCGTCTCCATTAGCAGCAATTGATGACTCCATTTCCATTTCTCTTCACAGTGAACGAATTACAAGAATTTCATCGCACCCATCGTGAACTCGGCCCAGTTTCTATGTCAAAGTAATTTCTCTCTATTAGAAATCAACAAAAGAAGCACTATGAGAAACGAAAAACAATCATACGTTCCCATAATTAGCAATCATTTAACATGATAGTACACAAAATTAGCAAGTAAACATAGATTACTACTATTTTTCCCTATCTTTAAGAAATGGCAAACTCCAACATGAACAGATAAAGAAATATTATGATGCAACATAACCTAAATATTAAAATAATCCATAAAAGAATTTACTGAAAGGGGGGAATAAATACAACCTTGAAGCCAAATGCAGTACGGACAAAAGAAATTATTCCAGCTTCACTGTGAGTAACTTTCCAAGCAAGATTTTACTGTACAAAGCAATCTGAACCAGAAGAAGTGATGATGAAAAGATAATGTTCCCATAATAAATAGAATTTGAAATATACGTGGCCATCATTTGCAACACCTGATGGTCAAGAAAAAGACCCTTCATTTCCGATATCTAACCGTTCCTCGCGCTAAAATATGTATCATTTTCAAAGAAGAAATGGGCCCTCAACGTGAAATAACTTTACTTGCTGGGAACAGGAATTCAAGCAGAAGAACATGGAATATGTTTGCAATTTCAAGAATTGAACTCTTCCTTGTAGAAGATAAATTATTTGCTTCCTCTTTAAAATAAAATTTGGCCGTTTGGCTAAACTAAAAGTTGACCCCAACCGTGACGCCCACGTATTAATGTGCACCAAAAGTTAAATTCCAAACCTTGTTAGAAATAGAAATCAAACTCTCACATTACGATTGTCAGTTCAATTGAGATCATCTCACTCATGTCTTTTGCACCACTGAAATATGCCTCGAGACTTGACATTTTGGCTAAACTAGATGCTACGTGTAGTGGAGTTACCCCTCCATTTTGTACAACTCATAACTATTACCTATTTATTGGTCTTTCAATTTTATAAATTTATAAATTTCAACAACTTATAATTTCTGCCAAAAAAATAATTTTTTTTAATAAGTATTATTCACTTGTTCATTACTCATTTTCTATCATTTTTATTACTCAAGGTTCATTCCGAAAATTGGATTCGATTAGTATGAATAATGCAGAAGATTAAGGGGAGAAATAAATTTTAACCATATATTTTATGCGTTCCATAACTTTTCAATCACATTTTTCATCAACTTTCAGAATTCACTAAAAATCAGATTTTAATCCTGACCTCAAAGAAAAATTAATATCTATTTTACTCTTAAAACATCTAACATATCATTTGCACCATGAAAATTAAAAGTTATTTTGCATCAATAGTTTCATAGTTTTTCATCTAAAAAACTAAAATGTATCTTTTTGTATGTCATAACATTTTTGACTATTTTCTTTCATAAAAAAAAAAAAAAGGCTTTAACTATTTTATTAGATAACAATGAAACCTATATATTATCTCAGTTAAATCAAATAAGAGCAAATAAAGTACAAAATCAAATATTCTTTTCATATTATTTTTTTTTTTTTGTGCTTTAGGGTGTGTTTAAGCCATATTATTTTGGAAGAATATATTCTATAATAGTAGATTGATGGAGAATGTGTGGTTGAAAAAAAAAAAGATGCGATGAAAAATATTATTTTATTGAAGAATGTGTGATTGAAAATGAGTAGAATAATGAAAATGAAAATTTTAATGTGTACCAAACATGAACTTATTCTCATGACGACAACCACTATAGACGGGTGGCAGGCACAAGGTACACCGCGATAAATATTTCTAATTAGAAAAATGAGTGTACACCAATATATATGACATTAACGTGGAAGATATTGTAAAGAGGTGACAAAATGTGTTGAAAGTTGTGGGGCTGAAAATTTAGATCGAGTACAGTTTGTTGATAAGAATTTCTCCATCAACATTAATGGCTCCAATTGAGGACCATTACCATGAAGTGACATCTCTCTCCTCTTTCACAAAACTACCAAGCTAGGTGTACACCTATTTTGCACGCTTTGTTTGGCACCCGTACATGTGTCAAAGCCCCTTTTTGGCCCTCATTTTGGGGTGTCGAGAATTTTTGGAATAGCGATTGATGGAAAAATGTGCGATGGAAAAGTTTTAGATTTGTATGTAATATTATTTTATTTGTTTAATAGGTGATTAAAATGAAGAGAGAAAAAAATTAATGTAATGTAATGAGAAAAAATGAAGGCCAAACGGGGGCAAGATTTGGTCATTGTTTAAAAAAGTTTATTAATTTGTATATAAAATTGGGACGCGCTAGCGTTAGAGTTCAACGGTACCTCAAAAATATAAAATTGATGTAACAACTTATTATTATGAATGAATGCCCGAATTATACGTGAATGAAGCTACTAAAACATGGAGTTTCGACGGGTAAAGTTGACAGAACTGATGTGGCAAACTGTGATTCGCATGATTTCGTCATAAAAGAAAATCCATTTTTCAATGAATGCACGACAAGTATTGTCTATCAATATTTTCTGTCAAAATTCCCGGCTTGAGTAGCATGGTCGATTATTTTTAGTCCATTCTTTCTAACAAATTTCTAGATATAAAGAATTGGTGACTGTTCAAATAAGAACACGGCTTCTGTGACGCTGTAGGACGTATGGCATCTTAAAGGTCAATCATAATATATTTTTGAGTCTATTTTGTGTGGATTATATGAACTTGCTAAAAACTAGACATGTTTGACGTTACAAAATAGGAAAATTTTGGATAGTTAGATCATATCGAAACTCGACGAAACACGTTATAAATAAACAATTGCTTTCGAGTTGTGTATATAAAAACTATATAAATGTTAAAATCTGATTACTTTGCGCTTGGTTATTGGATGAAGTCCTGCCATCTATCTTTTGTGTGTGATTTTTTAAAATGGTCCCTCCAAAATAAGGTCGGTTATTCCAACAATGTTTTTTTTTTTTTTTTTAAACCGTTGATGTTCGGGTCAGCTTATGCGCACCTCGACTAATCTCATGAGGCCCTGAAATTTACGATCGTATACTCACCTTAGTGGCCTTGAGGAAACTCAAACCGGTAATCATTGGAGAGCAAATTTAAGGCCTGACCAATTGAGTAACCCTCAGAGTTTATTTCAATGATGTTTATATCTTGACAAAGATCTTTATGAGACGAACCAAAGCCAAAAACTATTGGAAATCGAGAAGTAAGTTCAAATGTATTTCTTACATTGAATTGATACCTATAAAGTCTCGAAACTACAATACATTCAATTGGATATTTTTTAAAGAAATTATAATCTCGTCCCAAATTTCTCAATAGTTTTAAATAAAGCTCGTACTGGTTTCTTCGCAACTATTTTTCACCAGCGGCATAAAATTATTCTTGGTAAAAAAACGTGTTTCAATATTATTTGTCCACGAGAAACTAACAAATTGCAAATGACTCAAAACTTTCCATAACTTTAAAATAACCTAAAGTTCATAATATATGAAGTTTTTGGATGTTACATGTTCAGCTAGACTAGACATACTACATATTAATGCCGTCAATTACATAATATATCACGGAAAGAATTTTGCGCATTTCTAATTGAAACTATGAACGAATCAAGTATGGAGTTTAAAAAATTTATACTCCCGACAAACCAAGATACTAATTGTTGACCCCAAAAAATGATCCAACAGAAGAAGAGTTTTAAATGTTTCTTTATTTGCAATGTGATTATTGTTATGATAAAAGGGAGGTCGGTTTTGAGGAGTAAGCTTTT
>CAIGRO010298650.1:0-13123 GCA_903798355.1 Fraxinus baroniana
TTGAAAAGTAAACACAATGTGTAAACTAACATTGTCAAAAAGTAAACACAACGTTGTTGAGAAGTCGTTGAAAAGAAAAGATGTGCAAATGAACCCTGTAAAAAAGTAAATACAAAGAACATATAAACATTGTTGAAAAGTAAAACAACGTACAAAAGAATGTTGGTGAAAATTAAAGGCAGAGTGGAAATGAACATTGTTAAAATGTTAATAGCAACGAACATGAACTTGCATATATGTATGTTTTATCGAGAAACACAAAGTACATGTATAGATTGCTAAATCCCTAGGTCAACGTATTATGCCAGTTGTAAAAACTCATTTCTCTTTTAGTGATTGGGAATTCAAATATCTCAAGAAATTATAATATGTTAAAATTATAATTTTTTTCCTACCTAATTGTAGTAACCAACGGATGCAAATTTTAATACTTTTTTTGAATTTAATATGGTGCTTGTATGTGAATTGAAAAAAAAAAAATGTTCTGGTTGGTTAATCTATATGACCGTTAATTATATATTGTTGAATCGATTTTATTTGTAATATGATGAGAGAATTGAGAGGTGCCAATGTATTGATCAAAGATAGAATTGTTTGAAGTTTGGTATAAATATTAAATTTACGATTAGTTATTAAACTTTAAATCTATGTTGGTCAATGGTCATGTCTTCTTGTAAACCTAATTCATAAGTTTTAGTTTGAGGTTAAAATCTTTACTAGTAATAGAACAAGAACGAATACGGGATCACAATGGTAAATGCGCTCACGAATTAACGATTGAGTTCATAATTAAAGAATAATCTCCATTATTCAATAAATTTTCTTAAGTAATCTACCTACAATAAAATCTTAAATTTTTAATTTAAACAAAAGTCCAACTAGTCTTTCAAAACATAACCAACTTTAGAAAACTTAGATCTGTTCTCTTTACTGTTTTCAAGCCGTTTTCTATTTTCGATTTTTCAAAATAGTAAAAACACGTTCTCTTTCCTATTCTCGAAAACACGTTTTTGAAAACATATTAAAAGTTTACGAAGAAAACTCAAAACGACAAATTTGTTGTTTTTAGTGTTGTTTTTAGTGTTTTCAATTATAATCAAATCAAAATCTTCAAAACGCGTTTTGAGTATTTTTAAAACAATTTTTCAAAATACCAAAAAGAACACATTTTCAATAATTTCATAATGAACGCTCAAAACAAAAAACTCAAAATAAATTCAAAACTCAAAATACAAAATAAAGAGAACAACCCCTTAGCTATTTTAATGAAAATAAAATCCTATTAGACATATAATAAACAGTTAAATAACCATAATAAAACTTAAATAATAAAATATATTCTGTTCACATTTTTTTTTATTTAAATAATTTTATGGGTACACAAAATATGAGCCCATCAGGCATCATGCATATAAAATAGTCATAGTCAAGATTTGCTGTATAATATGGGACCGTCTTCTTGTTAGCATTAAATAACTTACCCAACTCAACCGCCTATTGTTAATTTTTGTACATTTGTAGATATAGAAATTTATTGCATGATCAAACTTCGGTCATATCTTGTTTTAGATTTGGAACAATCTACTTTTGTTGGGAGAAAATCTTCATAAACAAAACAGAATTAATGACATTGCAAAGGTTGAATAAATTTAGTTTTAAGATCTTACTCTTAACAATTCGAAGTCCCAATTTAGTGGGCCGAGTTAATGTAAATTATGCATATGTATGTATGTGTTTCATTCTTATTTTTTTTCTTCTTCATGTATGCACAAAAATACACAAGGAAGACAACAAAAATTCATTTCTTACCATTCGTATAGAAGGGGGGAAAAAAAAAAAACTCAACTTTGAAATTATAACGGTAATTTTGTGTTATAGAAGGTTAATTAACGAAGTAAAGTCTTTACCATGGCTCTAGCCCCCATCTAGAAAAGAATTGTCTCATTGGAACATTGCATTGCGTAGCAATCTGGGCAACTTAATCTTTTACAATAGTATATTTATCGTTTTCTTCTAGTAGATAAGCAATATAAATAGAAATTAAAGGATATCGAGAAGTCAATATGCATTTCTCAAAATCAATAAAAAAATAATTTTTTTCTAACTTTTAATCCACAAAATCTTTCATATATGAGCTTGTTTGGCTCCCATTTTAATTCAATTAAAATTAAAAATATAGCCGTTATTAAGTTCCACTCGTCTAATAAAAGTTAACAATAACGACTAATTTTTTAATTTTAATCTCCACCAAACACCCTCGGAAAGATATGTAAAGATGACTGAAAAAGAAAAAGGAAACTTCCCACATGCTACGAGCCTACAACTTCTTCAAGATTTTTTAATTTTGTTTTTTAGTCCTTGTTTGGGCCACATTCTTTTTTTCATTCTCATTCTTCTACTTATTTTCAACCACACATTCTCCAATAAAATAATATTTACCATCACATCAATAACTTTTCCTTTTTTTTCAACCACAATCCAAATCTTTTTACTTTTTATCTGTCATTTTTTCAGTTTTAGCCCCTGTTTGTTCCACATTATTTTTTTCATTCTCATTCTTCTACTCATTTTCAACCACACATTCTTCAATAAAATAATATTTACCATCACATCAATAACTTTTCTTTCTTTTTCAACCACATATTCCCCATCACATCAACCAAAAAAATACATTCTTTTGAAAATAATGTGTACCAAACGGGGGCTTAAATTTCATTTGACGTTAACTCTGGTGAGTTCTGAGTCTTCTGACTAACAAAACCTCGCCATTCTCGAAAAAATTTTAAAAAAATATATGAATGAAGTCTCATTTTCACCCACCATTCTGACTTTTCTTGATTCATTTATTCATTTACATATTTGTATTTCTTTCAGCGAAAAAGAAGAATAACTCCAATGACCCGGCGTTTTGACTTTTCTGAAACTGAATTGCAATAACTCGAACACTCCTCACTGTTTTTAGAACCCCCTTTTTTCCCCTTGATTTTGATGGGTCTAAAATTCTCACTACGTTTATTCAATCAAAACACAAAGGTAATAAACCCAGTTGCCATCGAACGTTTTCTTGAATAAATTTTGCATCTGAATTTAGTTTCTTTTCTTGAATTTATGGAATTCAGTGATTTTTTGCATGTTTCTAGGAATTTATTGTTGTGGGATTTATGGTGATCGAATTTTATAGGTTCGTGACTATTTTTATAATCTGTATTTTATTAATTTCGTTTTCATTTACCTTTTGTTTGTTTCTTGATTCATTTGTGAACTTCGTGTTGGTACTGGTGGTATTACATAGAGCTTTAGTGAATTTTAATTTTGTTTCGTATATTATTATTATTTTTATATATAATCCTTGTTCTCTTTTTATTTGAATTTTTTTTCTTGTCAGTCTAGTAACTTTGAATTTCGCTTCTTGAAACTAACAGATTAATGTACTCATGCCCGGAATCACTGGACTTTCTAACTTTAGTGCCTTTTCAAGAATTTTTTTGATTGCAATGTCTCTTTGCGATAAATTGTGGGTGTTGAGAATAAATTGTAGGATAAATTGAATTCTGTCAGCTCCCCACCCCCACCAAAAAAAAGGACGAGAAAAGCATAATGATCTAGTGAACTAATGCACGGTCTATAAATAAGTCAAATCTGATTTCTAGGATATGCTGTTTGTTCAACAAGAAGAATTTAGTTTCCATCTGGATATGAACGTATATTGTTATTTAATTGCGTAATTTCAAATGTGCAGTCCTTCATCGCAATACGCATAGATAATTTGAGCCAAGGTTGCCTCGCCTTATATACGAATGCCTTTAATAAGAAGTTGATATTTTTTGTTGAATGTTGAGCAAAGATACAAGTCGTGGAAAGCCAACTTCGCTAATTTCTTAGCTTTTGATAATTTGATAGTGAAACTTCATTGGTTTCCTTACTGGAAGTGACATAAATTTAGCATATAAAGTGTTCCTTCCATGGTGGTGTGAGGTCGGTTTATATTTAGAGGCCCAATCGACACTACTATCATTATCTTGTTTACATCTTGGTTACAGTTGTTAGCTGTTGGTTTTAAGTATTATATTCTTCTTCGTCTTAAATGATTTTGAACTGGTTCTTGATTCAATGGATCCTTGCAGATTATCAGAATGGGGGAAGATTTGTAAAAATGTTGAGATGCTATTAACTGTTGGGATGCACTGAATTTGTGTTTTCTAAAGGACTTTGAATTGAAAAAACTAATGTCTTCTGGTAATATCACTATGAATGGCCACAAAGATAATGAGATTCAACAGCAAAGCTCAGATTTTGCTAGCAGGTAAACCACAAACCTTCTTTTATGAAAGTGATTTCCATTAATGTTTATTCCTTATATATCAAGCCAATTTCCATTTGTGCACAGGCACACCACTGAATCAAGTTCAGTATCAAAGAATGTGAAGGGAAAAGACGACATTCAAGATCAAGAAACCATGGTACTAGTATTTAGCTTTTGTTACTACATATATTTGGTACTTCTTTGGTTTATGTTATAAATGTTATGTTTTATTATGGAGAAAATATCGTTTCTTCATGTTTCCTGATTTAGTACGTGTGCAGGAACTTTTTTCGAAGGCTAAGTCACAAGAGAAGGAAATCCAGTATCTTCGAGAACAAATTGCTTTTGCAAGTATTAAGGTAAGATATATGCTTTTAGATTAAATTTGTCATGCTTTAATATATCCTCCAGGAAGATTATGCTAGTCATTTGTTATGATGTCAGGAATCACAGTTGTTGAATGAGAAAAATGCCCTAGAGAGGAAATTTTCTGAGCTACGAATGGTTTGTATATTTTTGTTACTGGCCTTGTTCCTTATTCCTATATTACTAATCACTGACTATTTTCTCTTTTCCTTGCTACATGAAATAACGTACACTATATTTTCATTTTTTATATGATAGGCTCTGGATGAGAAGCAAAATGAAGCTATAACTTCTGCATCAAATGAGTTGGCCCGCAGGAGAGGTGATCTTGAAGTAAATATAAACTTGCTCAACGAATTAAAGGTGAATGCTTGATTAGATCTCCAATTCTGGCTTATCTGAATTTTTTGGTACTATTTGTTGTCTTTTACCCTTTAGTAAAGAGTAATGCTATGTAGCACCGTTGGTGCTTCGCACTTGTATAGGTGGCATGTACTTGTAGGATGTGAGGCCCACTCCCCTCTCGGTTCAGTGATACATAGCATTAGTCTTTAATAAACTAGACATACTTTTTGTTCAAACTTCTTAGAATAAAACAGAAGTGATTTTTCCAGCACAGGCATAATTTCATGTTGGTTTCTTTCGAAGACCTCTTTTTTCTCCAATTATTGCTAAAATTTATATTTATGTGTAGAAGGGAATCTTTTCTTTCTGCTACCTCTTGGAATGAACTGAAAGGGGGTTGTACATGTTATTTGAAGTTCTAAGATGAAGGTGTCGACCGTACTTACGTGCCTGCTGTCTCATGTTTAGCAAAATCGAAATGACCCACTTTTTGTTTGAAATATTATTGCATCTTTGAACCTGACTGTAATCCCTGTTAATGTATCTGAAATAGCTCACTCGCTAGAGATCTTGTGAGTCATATGAATATGCTGTGTTCAATACTGTAACAATAAACTTTTTTCTGTAGTTATGTAATCATCATCCAATCCTTGCGTAAATTTTAGTTTAAATGACTTTTTCTCTGCCAATTTATGGAACTGTGTAAAATATTTCTCTCAATCTAACTTCTTGAAATATGTTCATGTCATAGAGTGCGCTTTCTGTCATTCAATACTCTGTCCTTCACTTCTCGTTCTCCTTTCTTTGCCTTGCTCTTTGGATTTTGTATCCTCAATATTTATTGTGATTCAGGTCGCAGAGGATGAGAAACATATTTTTATGTCATCTATGCTAGGGATATTGGGCGAGTATGGTTTTTTGCCTCATGTTACAAATGCCTCTGCCATCACCAACAGCATAAAGGTGTGGATTTCAGCATAGAGTAATATACTTGTGTGCTATAATCCTTTAGCTTCATTAGATCAACAGCCTCACATCTATTGCATGAGATAAACCTGCAAGCCATGTTTCACTTTCTTTTTGAGCCATTAAACATGGTCTACCCCAAGTGTGCTAAAGAATTTCTTTATCTTTGGCCTGCAAGCCATCATTTTCTTCGAACAAAAATATTTCTGTACTATAAATGTTTTTACTTGGGAGAACTGTAACTGGCCTCATGGGTGACAAAACAAATCTGATCATGGATTTTGATGTGGCACAAAGCAAGTGCTGCTACGGTATGATTACAAATTTTCAAGATATATTAGCTTTGGTTTAACTTCATAAGATGACAACAATCCAACCAAATTCGTGAAATTTTCTTCTTAGTTTTATGATAATCACTAATTATAAACATTTTCAACAAGGCTTGCACACTCATTTTTTTTTTCCTTTCACGCTTTGAGTTCTTTTAATTTTTGCAGCACTTACATGACCAATTGCAGTTGAAGATAAGAACTTCACATGTAAGATCATTATTTGTTGCTTTTGAGAGCTCCTTGTTATTATGAATTTTATTGTATTGAATGGCACAAAGGATGTTTAGTTCTAACCTTAGGCAAAATGAACTCTTTGCCCTAGTAGTTTACTGCACACCGTTGACTTGAATGAATCAGTAGTTTGTATGCTATTAAACACCCATTGAGTAGCTTTGGAGTTCTATTTGTATATATCAACATATGAGTGTATTCAGAAAATGAACCTCTTTGCGCAAGTATTTTACTGCACACTGCTGACTTGAATGGATGAAGAGTTTGTATGCTATTAAACACTCATTGAGTAAATTTGCAGTTCCGTTTGTATAGATGCAGTGTGTTCAGATAATATGCTATAGCATCTCAGGTACAAACACACATGCACTGCTAGGCTTTGGCTTCAGATTAATTATTTTCGACAATCTTGACCATTTGCTAGTGCTTACATATATATTTCATATCGCAAAAGTAGAGAGGTTTGTTGCATCTTTAATTGCTCCTCTCTAAATGTGATTGATAGCCCCAGATTTCATGTATCCTGGTCTTCTTTAAGTGGACTCAGAGAATTACCACCTATTTCTTAGAATATTGGTCAGTTTTTGGTTCTTGTCCTCTGTTTTGCTTGGATTTATTATTGCATGTTGCTGACTGTGAGCGGCTTGGGGGAGTAATGGGTTTAAGTATCATATATCTGCTTTTAGTGAAGCAATTGGAGTATAACTCGCCACAATCATGTTACATTTAATCAATTAACAAATAATTAGAAAAACTACACTGATAATCAAATCCCAATAATTGGGAGAAAGAACTGACTGCTTATGCTGTGTTGGTTGGACTTGAATCCAGGAGCTTGTAGTCTTGATGCCTCAGCTTTCACCATTGGAGTTAGGCCTCATGGGCAAGTTTCAAAGACCCGGAATATGACGAAAATGTTTAGTACCAGTTAGCTCTTTTTTGTTTGTCTTGCTTTAAATATTCCATGTGATACTTTGATTGATTATATTTCGAATATCGTGAATGGACTTATGTCTGCACTTTTAATGACAATGAGCCATATTCGCTTCGCTCAAAATTAGTTATGATTATTACATACTTCTCTAAACACTTGCTACTTCCAATTTACCTGTTTCCTAAGAAAGCTTTCTGCTGACTATTTGCAGTCGATTAAATTTTGATATTCATGCGGTTACATTTGGGTTGACATTGCTGAACTACCATCAAACTAAGTTATTTTGTTTAAGCTTGTTAGTCAATAGTCATAGTCAATAATGCTCTATTGCTTTTCGGGACTAATTCATGCTGCAAACGCTTATTATACTAATATAGTATTTGTATCTCACATTCAATTCCATGTATTCACTACCTGATTTTCTTCTAATTTCCTGTCATGAGCATTTACTTCAAAACAATTATATTTATGGTATACTACTGCTCCATCAACTTATTATTATTGATATATTTTATTTATGATAGTCCTATAAGCTAATAATTAAATGATATAGTCACATGATATACATTTTAGTTCTTTTTGTTGCTTCCAAGTAATACAGTGTTTTATTAAACGTCCTTGTATTTAGCCTGTAAAATCTTGTCACACCTTTTAAAATACTTTCAGTGAGTATATCTCTTTACTTTGTATATAAGATACTCTTTGAGGATATCGCCGTCTCTGATGTTTTATTTTTGGTTGTAGGCCATGGAAGTTACATTTAATTGAAAAAAATATGGCCTCTAAATTATTATTTCTTTCATTTGTTATTGCTTATACTGCTTTATAATGGTTGGTAAATAAAATATCCGTTAAAATAGTGAATATATCCACTATGATAAAGCTATGCCAGTGAAGACCTTTTGAAACTAAAGATTTGCACTTGAGAATTATAGAGTTCTCTGTCAAAGGAGTGTTTTCTTCCATCAAATGCCAGATGACTTCTGTATTGGTAAATATTGAGAACCATTATTTGCTTTACCCATTTAAGAGGAGATACTTATTTTTTAGTTCTACCTTTTGTGGTGGTTGAATTCAGTGCTAGCTTATACTGTGGACCATCGAATATACTTTTGTCACTTTAGGGAAATTATATTTATCTAAACCAGATAATGTAAAAGAACATAATTCTCATAATTTATTATTTTTTAGTTACCCCTGATTCTCTGCTATTATACTTGTGAGCAGTCTGTTAATGGAACTAATGAGGAAAAATCACAATGCAGGCCAGATTGCAAGAGTTAAATTTCATGATTGGAAATGATGGTAGAAATGTTTTTGACAGAGAAATTCCTAGTACAACTTTCATGAATGATGAACTCCCAAGAAGTTCTATGGTACCGTCTACTGTGCCTGACACTGATAGGTTGGTTTGAACTTCTGAGTTTTTCAATGATGGTTTAACTTTCACATGTTTATTACTAAGAATAGTTTCATCTGCTTATCAATCTAATTGTACGGCAAAGATCTAGCCTTATTGCCTCAAGACCTTTCACATATTCCCCATAAATGCTGCAAACAAGTGTAAGAGTTTTGAATCACAAGATTTGATCCCTCAAAAATCATTTTGTGCAGTACTGGATGTCTGTCTTGAAATGATTTTTCATTTTTTCCTGGTGTTTATTTATCCATGATTATTATCTTTAGTTTGTCCATGATGTTTGTATTAGTTTATACATATTGTACATAATTATGAGATGTGAAGCTTCATGCTTTTTTTAATATTAAAATGTAGCATTCTTGCTTTGTCTCTCCTCATTTACCTTATTTCTCATTAATTGGATCACTACATTCTACATGTCCTTGAGTTTCTGTAATTGCTTTTGTTGCATTAACTTCTAGTATCATTTGGTTTCCATCCAGATATTCAGAATTTCTCAATGTATAAGACCCTGTATCATCAATTCTTCAAGTCATTTAATCAGTGACTTACTAATGGTTCTGGTATGGGTCTTCAGGCCTAAGTCTTGGGTTGTTACCAATATGCTTTCCTTCATCTATGTTAAGTTGTGTTATTACTTGGGCCTGCCAAGTTTTCTGCTTCAATGATGGCTGCCTGGAGAGATTAGTTTTCGCAAGTGCAGCCACCAAGATTTCTGATGCTTAAATCTCATCGTTGTAAACCTCAAATTATCATTTTTTAATTTAATAGAATTGTAATAATTGATTTATTTTAAGGGAACCTTATGCTGCATTGCCGTTTCATGTTCCACAATTCATGTTCTTAGCTAAGTAAGACCCCTGTATACTATTGAAAGAGAATGCTGACATTTGCATGCCCGCAGTATTTATTTATATTTTTGGAGGCCATCTGTACTTCTAATTTGATGAGAAGCATAAATTCTTTGAAAACTTATATTTTAATTAAGCATTCCATCTTGTTTATTAATGTTGCCAGTGTAGGATCCACATTTTAATCTACAACTGATATTATATTGCTTTTCTTTTATTTTCTCTGTATTTTCTTAAGTATTGGGTGTGTGGAAAATAGAAACTTTTCATTCTTCTAATGCGCAGTTTACATTAATTATCTTTTAGCAATGTAGTTTCTTGTTCATGCACAATTAGTGCTTTTGAGTATCTTTCTATTCCTCTGAATTATTGATTCCAGTTTCCATCTATGCCAAAGAAGCATATAATTAACGTTATTATGTGGAGACTTGAAGCAAAATTATGGACAAAGCTGCAGTTGGAGAAATTCAGGGATTTCATCTACCTTATGACTAACGAATTAATCCTTTCTGTAGAATACAATAAGTTTCATAATATGATTCTATAATCCAGTTTATTTTAATTGGCACAACTACACTGGAAGCTAGGAGAGACCATCGTCATACATATATCCTAATTCTTGATTGATACTATCCTAATGAAACAGCTCATAATGTGGCAGGATTACTTTTTTCCCCTCATTTGCATTTTCTTAGAACTCCGGATTCTGCTTCAATTGTTACCTTGTTACTTGAGAAAATTCTTCTTCATGCTGAGTGCTGACTGATTAAAATTGCAGAAGTTTTGCAGGGCGTACTGTCGATAATTTGCTTGACAGGAATGGACAGCAGAGAGGATCTGAGCAATGGAATAATGAAACGATGGGTGATGAAGTTGATTTCTTTGGTTCAGAAGGTAATATACCATATATCCTTTGACAGGTCTCTGTATCTTATTATATTGCAATCTGTAATAAAAGATCTTCCTTCAGAAGAGGGTCCTGGAATAGAAGCCTTTCAAATAATTGGGGAGGCTAAACCAGGAGGCAAACTCTTAGGCTGTGGATATCCTGTACGTGGAACTTCTCTTTGTATGTTCCAGGTATGATCAAGATTACTTATATGTAATAGAAATATATTTCAAGTTACTTATATTGATAAATGAAGTTTCTTGGTCACCAATTTTCTCTTCTTATTAGTGGGTTCGCCATTATCCGGATGGAACTAGACAGTACATTGAGGGTAAGTATATGAATGTCTTCTCATTTTTTGTAATGGATCTTCAATGACAATACTTTTGTTTAATTGATGTAGTGGAAGACATATTGGAACTTGTTTATATATATATATAAAATATATATATATATAAAATNAAAAAAAATCTCTCTTACCTCTATTTTTGTGTTTGTATCAGGGGCCACTAATCCAGATTATGTAGTAACAGCTGATGATGTGGACAAACTTATAGCCGTTGAATGCATACCAATGAATGAACAAGGACGACAGGTATATGAACTTATGTTTTGTACATTACGAAAATCACGCTGTTGAGTGCCTTGACAATTCCTGATGATGCAATATAATCTAATATCCAACGAGACAGAGTTTTGTATGATTTATTCAGTAAAATTCCCATACATATTCAACATTGACTAATGCATTCGCTCATCCACGTTTACCCTCCTATTGATGTGGTACTAAAAGGATACATCTGATTATAGATAAAAAAAAAAAAAAAACTCACTAATTTGCAAGAATTTAATCCTTTCGTCCCTTATTTTAGTAAAGGATATGATTACATTTGATTTTTCCATAAATGTAAAGGTGGATCATATGGAGTGACTAAAAGGATTCAACATAGACTACCCCAATTAGTTTACTATTGTTGCCTATTAAGCATTATTTTCTGATGGATGCTTAATAAAAGTAACAAGTGAACTATAATGATAACATAGAAAAATATTAATTATACATCTTAACTACAACTCGTCCAAGGAGATGTGGATGTGGGGGTAGGATTTGTTTCTGGTAAGAAGGTTGTGTTGGCTCTTGTGCCCTTCCTTCATTTCTGGGAATATTTAATATTTCTTTGCTTGGTAGGTCTTTAATTAATAAATTTGGGTTTCTTATTATAAGAAAATACTTCTCATCCAGGGAAACTTAAATATTTATTGGTTTAAGATAAAATCTATATTTTTATCTCTTCTATATTCTTGTTAAATTGTATCTAATTGATGCACCTCTCTCTCTCTATAGAGTATAAGAATGCTAAACTTCTTAGTTGTACACCAAATTGTCATTTTCAGGGAGATATTGTCAGAATTTTTGCCAATGATCACAACAAGATAGCATGTGGTAAGTGCAATTGCCTTGAAAGACGATATTCCCATTTCAGTGCTGTCATTTCATATTTTTGTACAATAGACTGATTTTTAACAATTTTTTGAATGCTTGGGGAAGTTTGTAATAAATTTTCTTAAATCATATTTCGGAGCATAGCTTGAGTATACAACCTTTTTCCTAGTGTATATGGCTCATTTATGCCTGTTATTTTCACTTTACGTTAGAAACCTTGATAATATACGTGATTGTAGAATGTACCTGAAGGAAGGATCCCTTCGAGAGTGAAATTTAAGGCACTGCATTATTTGGAAGGCATTTGTAGATGAAACAAACAGCTATGCAGCATAACATTCACAAAGGAAACACTTCTTGCCTCTTTGTTCGCTTAATATGTTTGAGTAAGGTTGATTTGTTAATAGCTCATTGTTTTAGTGAACTAACAAATCTTAAATACAGAGCTAAGATCCTGATCTTCAATTTTATTTATCCATTGAGGAGTAGTCTACACAAAATATTGGTCTTTGTTCTTGTTTTGATACAAATCACAATATTTCCAGAAAATGATTTCATAGATATCAATTGTATTTGAGTGACCACTAAGTAAACATTTACCTATTTTTTTTTGTATTTGTTCATGTTATGACATAAAAGGTACATCTTTGTACGGCTCAATGCATAACCATGCTCGCTCTTTATCATCTGCTAAGTTGTTGTTAGACCCCAATTAAATTCCAGTAGGATTTGTCCCAATCAACTTCTTTTGTGATAGTATTAGAAATCATATTAAGATAATTCCTATTTGAAATTGCTGAAAAGTATATAATTCTTTTGTAATTTTATGACATGTTATGGTAAAGACGGACTCTATAGTAATGTAGAAAATAAATATAAGCTTTAATCTTGTTTGTATACAACCCTGAGGGGTAGTTCAATTGGTCAGACCTTGGGTTTGCTCCCCAATGGTCACCAGTTCGAGTCCCCTCAGGGCCACTGAGGTGAGAAACGGCTGTAAACTTCAGGGCCCCGTGGAATTAGTCGAGGTGCGCGCAAGCTG
>CAIGRO010298673.1:1496-13025 GCA_903798355.1 Fraxinus baroniana
CCCCCCCCCCCCCCCCCCCCTCCCTTTTAAAAGAGGATGCCTCAGATTCAGAGTTACTCTCAATTCTACATAATTTATAACACATAGATTGAAGAACAATATAAGTATAATTGTTTCGAGAAATAATATTTTTGACATCTTTAACCGTTGAACTAGATTCTTCTGTTCTAACAATTAAATCAAGTAATTTTTTGAGTGAAGATGAATAATTTCAGTGTTTCCATGAGAAACAACGATTTCTTGCATTGGATGATGTTCAGATTGAAATGTTTGACAATAAGCATTTTTCCATGTTTTCTTGTTAACTTGGGTATTATGAACATATTTCTGTTTTGAAATTCTTTTTCCCAAAAACTTTAAAATAAGACCATTCACAAAACTAAAATCTTCAAGAGAATTAAAAATTTATTTCCATAAAGATTCTATTTCATCTTTCGAAAACATCTTTTTGAGAGTATGTCTTCTAAAGTTTTTGACAGAAGGAGTTTGATCAATGTTAAATTCATGTATTCTATTTATTGTAGAAGAAATGACATTGCACTGCTGATCAAGCTTTTCTGAAGGAAGCATATCTCATAAAGTTGGAGAATCTGGATGAAAAGAATTATTCTCATATCTAAATCAGATCTAGAAGAATAAGATCTTCTAAGAGTGTTTGATAAAGATGTCTTATCAAAAGATAATTTTGACATGATCGTCAAGAAATGAAATAATTTGACTAGGAATTTTTCTAGTAGTAGGAACTGGATTTTATGCATTTTCAAAATTCCACTCTAATCCTCTAGATTGAAGATTCCAAGGTGAAGGAATCATGATATTTGAATGAAGAGGATTGACTTCTAACAAAAGACTTTTATCTTTAGGAGAAGATCGAAGAGCACGAATATTGAGTTTATTATTTATAAGCTTATAATATATTCTATATATTAAAGCAAATGCTTTCGAACGATAATCAACATAAAGATTTTTAGTTAGAATTTGTAGATTTAGAGCGTTAAGAATAGCTCCATCTTGAAAACTAATTGAGAAGTTTGGATAACAATTTGAAAATATTGGACCACTTTCAAGATTAAACTCGGGCATGGATAATAATGAATGTTAAAACCTTAAGAGTCTCTTATTATCTCTGAGAGTTAGGAGAATAGGAATGTGTAGACCAAGTCTAAACAATGGTTTAATGGTAATTTGAAAAAGACCAACATGAAGATATTTGAATTTCTTTCTATGAGTTTGAATAGCTTCTTTTGAAGATAAATTTATTGAAACATTTTATTTTTTATAGCAATAGTTTGCTCGAAGGTTTTTATAACATAGTCTTGAGTAAAATAAAACTTTCTTATTTCATAGATAGAACTCTTCTCTACCTTTGGAATAGTCCAGTTTTGAAGTTTTTGTTCAATTTGAGAAATTTGAAGTTCATGAGAATTGAAGGATTTATTGATGCAGATGATGCATTATCTTGATCAATTTCTTCTTCATCTTGAAAAGTGTTTGAAAAATTTTCAATACTAATTCTAGACCTATCAAATCTCCTTAACCAATTAGAAATTAAAGACATAGTTAAATAAAATTATAATGACATCACTGTAGACACAATGATATAGGATAGACTGAATCCAACCAAACCTACAACGGGACCACCCTATGCTCTCTCTCGGTTAAATGGGCTTACCAATGCTCCAGTAGGCTCCAGGGTAACCAGTTTCTCCCTTGGCACTATACCTAAAATAGTACAATTACTGTGTGTGTGTGTTATTTTGAGGAAGATGAAATAAAATGGGTCTTTAACTTAATTTTTCCCTTGGTCCTTATACTTATTTACTTAATAGAATAAGGAAATAACAATACAAATCCCCAAATAAAAACTTTAAATCCTCTTTTACTTATAATTCTGTCATTTCGAAAAATAATGTGTGCAAATCTAGTCTTGAAAATATTTACAATACAAAAATAAATTTTCATTGTCTAGTCCAATCTTTGGAAAACATTACATTCCGTTCTACCATAATTCATTTTTATTTTTAAAGATAACATGCATGGTTGCTTGTTGGACTTCCAAGAGCTTAAATTTATCTAAGGTATATCGGACTAGTATTAGACTTTCATTTCTTATGTAGGCCGAGCATAAGGTTCGTCTATGGGCTAGTCTCGTGGAGGTAGATCATCACATAAAAAAATATGAGCCTAATTTATTTTTCGGACTTCTACATGAGAAGACCACCGCAGCAATTTGATTGAAATTGGAGCAATTATGCATAACAAAGAGTCTAACTAGAAAAGTGTATTTTTGAGTAGAAAATTCCTGGAGCCTACCTTTCATTGTTTTATATGCTTTTGAATTTGGATTTTGTAACTAACAAGCACATTTCATGGCATAAGTTATGCATCTGTATATCTTTATATACCCTATAAATAATACGAGACAACACAGAAAAGAGAGCTACTTCCTCTCTTATTTTCTATAAGAAATAATTTCTTCAATTAGACAATAAGAAGAAGAAGATAATCTCGAGGATGATACTACGGAAATACAAAAAAGTTTCGTGCCAAGAAGCTTTAAACACGCTCGACAATTCTTCAATGTTAGCTAATTATTATATACCCGCAAGTTCAAAGATGTGGTAAAAACTTTAAGAAATAAATCATTGTGCCAAATAACTTTAGATAAATATTTTATTTATACATGTTAACTTAAAAAACAAAGATTTTTTTCAATGCCAACTGCCAAGTTACCTGCCCAACTTTTGACAAAGTTTTGTTCCTTGTTGGGTGTGTTTCGGGTTTACTCTTTGCCGAAAGAAAGAAAGAACAAGTTCCAACCTTGTTTGGTCGGAAAATACACTATGGAATTGTTATTCTAACCTAATATAGGAAACAAATTAAACATGTTTTCATATTTGAAAACAAATTAAATACTAATATAATCTAGAACATGAAAAATTCTACAATGGGCATTCAATCTTCAATATAAAATTCTTAATTTAGAAAACAAATATAACTTAGAAAAGGAAACAAACGAATCATCTAATTGCCAAATATTTTTTTATAGAGAACATGGATACTACCGAACAATGTTGGTCCATTTTCAGATTCTGGGGGTTAATACCAAGCAATGGTTATGTTCAAAAAAAAAAAAAAAGCAACCTACATCGTTTTTACTGTCCATCCCAACATCTAGAAATTTTAAACTCAATATCACTACCAGTCGAGTCGAACTAAAGAAATACAGACGACTTTTTTCCAAGGGCTTAAGCTACTAGTTGTCGTCCTTGTTGCATTCAATGACATGGTCTTTGAATTTTTGAAGCTCAGCCAATACCTCTTCCTCGGGTCTGTATAACAAATCGGTCATACGCCAGATCTGGAAAAGCAACACAATCCATCTCGTGTCAAATTAAAAGCAATTCAGCCAGCACAAAATTGAAGCATTAATCATGTCAGTCAGCACAATGTTCTAATACCTGCAAACTACCACCTCCACCAGAAAATTCTCCATCATCAGATACACTAACAACTGTCCACGGATCAGAGACACTCCACTGGAAGTCGACGACCTTGTCCCTAGAACAAAAATTATAATTTTCAACCGCAAAGTTCAGCTCGATACATAGTCATGGTTGTGGTCATGCTTTTATTGATCCATGGTTCTCGAATATTAACACACTTGTGTACAAATATGTGCCATCTTGATTTGAACAATTTAAGGCATAATTTTTCTTCCGTAGTTGATTCTCGTATAAAATGTAGTCTTAAAGATGCAGTTTATGCTCTTCTATAATTCAATTACCTTGCAACGGGGCCAAAACATATTCAATTAGCAATACAGAAATGCTCCTAAACAAGTTAAATTTTAACTTCTTGTTTCCATTTATACAACAATATCCAAATGGTGACCAGAAAGGAGAAAGATGGAAAATTTGCCAACATTATCATATGAAAAACCAAATTTTTGGGGAAGGTACATAACAGATCCCATCTGCAAAGAAGAGAATGGGAGATCTCTAACCTGTGCCCAGCATGCTGGAAAAACAACCCCGGAGGAGCATTAGAAGATTTTAACACACTTTCTTTCTGTTGACCAACCTGCAATGTGAAAAGAAACACATTTGTAAATGTCCATAGATGGGTTGAACCAAATTAACATAGATTTTATGGGGTTTGTACGAGCATAAAGTACAATATCTGATTCATTGCTGGCCTTAAAATTTACTTCAATATAGTGGACACATCACTGATCATTTTCTTTATGAAAAAGTTTAGACATCAAGATCTCAGATAGCAGTTCATGCCCAGCAAAGGGGGCAGAAAAAAAAATTAACATAAAATAGGAGATCTCCTACCTTCTCATAATCCCAGATGTTCAACAAACCATCTTCAGCTGAGGTCCCAAATACAGAGCACTTTTCTGGAGACCACTGGAATTTGTATAATTGGTTAGGTAGATATAATAACCAGTTAATAGAACAAAATCTCTACATAATGCATCACCCAGTAAGCAACAGAACAAGACAAATACAAATGTAGTACCTGGACACAAAGAACAGGAGCTGTATGGCCTTCAAATTTGTGGACCGGGGATCTAACTCCATCAGAGGTAAGATTGCGGCGATCAAACATGCTGACTGTATGATCTGCAGACCTGAAATAATGACATTGCAGAAGAACTTATATCTTTGATGAATTTAAGTTAAAGACTAAAGAATTAACGTAACTAGGAAGAGTCGCATATGAGCTTTTATGATATGCATATTTGGAGGCACGACAGGCAAAGACCTACCCAGTTAGGATATAATTCTCATCATGAGAATTCCAATCTACACAGTGAAGATCTGCATTGTGTGCCCTTTCAACCTATTCATTAAACAAAGATCCTTAAGTTAGGAAATAACAACCTAAACTGAATTTATAGTTTCAACTTAAAAGTAGGTTCCAATAGGCATGTGCTACTCTGTGCACTATCAGCTTCAACATCTATTGCTAACTTACAAATGGACAATACATTTCTTATGGAAAGCAGTATTTGTTACTATAGAAAGAAGTTTTATAATATTATCAAAATTCAGGCAATCAAGAATCCAGCTAACCTTTACAACCGGATTGCCTCCAATCCGTGCATCCCACAGTATCAAACAAGAATCGTCTCCAACGCTACAAAACTGCTGTGAGCTTCACCAGCATAAGCAATATGTCAGATTTGAAATGTAGATCAAACAGACTTGAGAGTATAACATACTCAGGAAAGAACAAAATGAAGTACAATCTTGCAACCAGATATGTGATCAAGAAAAGGAAAACGCAAAAAGGGGCCTTGTGGATGGCGACCAAAGCCACGTTAGAGCATGTAATCAGATAAACAGATCTGATATGCACACTATCCAATCAAGAATGAATGAGTGCACATTACCTTGATGGGCAGAACTGCACATCCTCAACAGTATCCTCATGCCCATTGAAAACCCCACGTGGACCAATAGAAGGATTATCAGCAGCTTTTACAATGGAACCTGAAGATCCTGTATATTGATTTGCATCTGAGGCCAATGTTGAAACATGATCCTGAATGCTCCATAATACCACAGATTTGTCCTTCCCTGTAAGACATTTCATCATCGTACAACAATCCAAAGAAAGCTTGGCCGAGGGCACCAAAGAAACGAAAAGACAATGAGACAGCATAGTAATTTACAGATTAAAAATATCCAAACCTCCAGAGAGCACAAAAGGTTCAGCCAGACACATGGCAAGAGCAAATTCTGCATTATCTTGATGACCAGACAATACCTGATAAAATAAATAAATAAATACAATAAAAAGAAGTTTAGATCTCATGTTCTTCTCTTCAGAAAACACACAGAACGGTTGTAGAACTCCAAACATAAGCAGTCATCCACAAGTGGGGTGGGGCCAATGGATACAACACATTAATCAGGTGAAATCTGAAGTAGTTCTCACAAGATAAGTACCCTATAAACCAAGACAGGACCAAACACCATTAATATCAAGACAATCTTAGGCTGCACACAAACCAATTCATATTTTTGGAAGTCAAGAATTGAGTACACATTATATATGTCTCTTTCTGGAAAGGGCATGAATACTCAAGTAATTTGCAACGAACTTATGCAGAATTACCAATGATACAATTTTCTAGCACATTGTGCTCACCACCTTAAAGACCTCCTGGCCTAAGAGGAATATTCACTTTGGGCATGAAACCTGAGCACAGGCTCTCTAGAATCCCACGGCTTTATTATCTTGTATGATTTTATTTTTTTAAAGTTAGTTTCATAGGATCAATATCTAGTAAAACTAAAATAGATTTTTATCAATTTGAAGATACTGAAGAAGCAAAGACTATGCAGTCTAAAAACAAGTAAGCTGAAAACTATTTCCTTTTGAGCAATTATAGCAATTCTTCCAATCAAATGCTCCAAGCGTTTGCACCTACATATACCTACTAAATATATAACTATAACCCTCACCAACAAATTTCTAGGAGGCCAAAAAACAATTTATCAGTAGACTATAAAGAAGGCACGTGCCTCATCATAGATCTAGTCATCCAGAGTAGTTTTTCTTACTCATTTAAACGTACGAGGGTTCAAATTTCAATGCACACTCAAAAGGATCCAGAATACAATTTCAAGCTAAGAATCGTGGGAGAATCCTCTAGCAAAAACTGGTAAAAACCTTGGAATTTCCAAAATAATAATTTCCTGGGATCATCCATTATGGAAATTCTTGGTCATTTTACCCATGAGTTTTGGCTTTGGATTGAGGGTGATTATATTGAGCTCATGCTGTGACTATATTTTACATATGGTTTCATCCCACAACCAGGTTTCCATGTCAAATGTTTACAGAAATAATTTTTTAATTTATAACTGATAAATTGATAAATGTGATCTTTCACACTTAAAAATGTAAAACAGTTCTGCTTGTATCACAATTAGGTTTCTGCAAAAAAATCCATAATCAGGAGAAAACTTGGCGCAAAAGAGCATACACACTATAATCTTGTACTTTTCACAGCTCTCAACCAACCCACTTTTATGGAACTGTCAATCTCAAAAGATAGGGTAAACAAGTAGTGAAAAATCAATTTAAAGAACTAGATAATTCCCACAAGAAAATAATAATAATAATAAAGACAGGAACACTATGATCATCTAAAAAAATGAAATCAGAAAAAAGCACCAGATCTGGACGTGATTCGGCAGCTCCAAGGACAGCATGACGATTAGGTTGAGCCTCAACATCCCATATAAGAACCTGATACAACAATATTCAACCCTAATTTAATCTAAATATTTCAAACTACTGAAACCACAGATCTAGACAGATCATCATATGGAACATAAACCTTGATTTTGTCACTTACTTCAGGGCAGTCAGTGTGCGTTGCCACTATATTTTTATTCTGAGGAAGTTCCCTGATTCTGTTCACCTACAGTATGATTGACAAACTAAAATAATAAGAGTGGTAGCAACAGCAGCAACGTCACAATAATCTATAATATACAACAGAAATTATGTGAAGTAATCTGTATGCCTTTACGATCAAATATCAAATACAAGATCATATTATAAGAAACACTTGATTAATAAAGGGGTGTTTGCTGGGGATTAAAATTAGATTTTTAATAGATTGTGATAAAAGTTATTAAAATGTGAGGTTGAAAAGTAGTGGAACCCATAAAAGATGTAGTTAATATTGATTGTTTGACTTTGACTTGGATTAAAATCAGATTTTAATCCAGACTAAACATGGGCTAAATAAACTCAATCAAATTTTGCAAGTATCCATGTACCGCAAGCTTCTAAACTCTGTTAGGCAGGCCAATTGACAGATGAAAGGACAAACAAGTAATTGAATGTCAGTATTAGCTTCATTTTTTATGTTTACTTGGTCTTTCGTGGGGAACAACCTTCACTGGGTAGTAGGAGAGTGCTAACACGGTCTCATATCTCCAATACCTTCTTCTACCCTTCATTATAGTGCTTAGAATGTTAATACATCTTGTGGTAAGGGATGGTTGATGCTGAAGGAACAATTTGGTAAGGTCATAATGTCTTCTCGGTGGTAAGTGATTGTGCACTCTCCTTAGAATCAAATGTATTTACTTATAAAACACAATTAAAGGCCAGGATGGTTCATCTAATTTCCTTCAAAGTTCCTACTGATTTTAGTGTAGCTTTTAGGAAAATAAGTTAGAAATAGTGCTCTGAAATCTATTTCTATGTATGTACCTTTTCTTATCTAATAAAATAAAGTGAGACATTGTAATTATTCCAAGAATAAACATTGATCAAAGATTGAAGTGTTCCAAGGTAGCATTGAAAATTACACACTTATGAGCATCTAAGAAAGTTATGATTGACAATATGTAACCTAAAGATTTTGCTCATGACTGGTGGCTTTTTGTGAGCTGTATAATATCATAATGACAACAACCTCAAAAGGTGGGTGAGTAGCTTGGGAGTTCTAAGTAGTACTACTTGTGCATTTAGAATGCATGGGATATGATCACATGAAATTTTTAATTTGGTATACCGAAAATTAAACCTTGACAGGATAAGAAGCTGTTACTTATGGCCTAAGATTTTTGACATATTAGTGAATCAGACTATAATGTTATTAAGACCTAGGTGTCTTTGGACAGGAATACAGGTATGAAAATATTGAGAACAAATACTGACAAGGTTGAATCTACGACTCTTTCATAAGTTATGAATATCTCCTTAAACACATGTAGTACACTGGATAGATCTAAGCACCAAATAATTTAGTGTAGTTTAGTAGACTTGAAAAAAAATTATATTTTTGTTTGGATCACAAATTAAATAAATTATAAGAAAAAATACGTGATTTAAAGACAAAAAGTGTAAATCGTAGCAGAAAATTAAGCCATGATTAGAGGGGTAAATCAATTTTAAACTCACTTCTACTCATGAGATATTCATGGCGATAGACTGTGGGTCTTGAAAATCTAAGGGCCTAATTTTTCTTAACTTTTTACTGGTCTACAACCATCCTCAATAATTCAAGAATGCATTTTGAGTTTTAAGTGGACTGACTTAAATTAAGAATTAACCCCAATAGATCAAGATTTGCCCCCGTCGGGATTCTGACTATTTCATTTCAATCATAATAGTGCAACGGTCCCCTAGCTAGCTTTGTAACTAAAAGGATGTTTTGAAAATTTACTGGACTAGGATTAGACATAGAGATTGGACAAGATAGGTAACTAGGGCAACAGGTTTAAAGACATGCAGTGGCTATATAATAATTCACAATAGGGGACGTCTGCTCCCATTAAGGGGTGACCAAGTCTGCGACACATACACACTCACAGGTGAGTTTTCTTCTAAATTAGTCAAAATCCTGTCGAGTTCCACTTCAATAGAGGCATCCTCTGGCATGTGCAGCTGGCAAGCCAAAGGAAAAGGAAAGAGAGAGGTTACCTAGTATTTGGGTAATCTCTCTTGTTCCTTTATAACTCTGCGAGTGGACCTATGTTGGTTTGAACAAAAAAAAAAATTATTGTTATCTTCAGCTGCCTATCGTGTTTCTCTAGATTCAAAACCAGCAGAGGTGACTTACAATACTGGATTTCATATACTACATCCTTTGTCATTATCAAATCATGTGTCCAATGCCTACATCCAGACTATCTAAGATTGTCAAATTGCAAGAAAAGGTAGAGAAGCCAATGTGAAGAACTTATCACAGATTTTCCATCTTAATACTCTATTTCACCCCGAAGAGATCCTTTCTTCTGGTATAAAACTCAGCAAGCAAGGAGTGAAAGGACAGAAATTGAAGAGTTGAGAACAACAACTTGTAGACAAAGAAGATTGATTAATAAATTGAGCGTCGATATGATCCTTGTCTCTTTGAGAATTTTAATGTAGCAATCATGGATATAATCCACGTTTCACGAGCAAACCTTTTTTAATTCTCATCTGTAATAATGACAATATTCCTTTCATCTTGTACTCATTAGTTTGGGTACTCAAGGTTCCATATAAAGTGAAAACCATCTTGATTAATGGAACTTGAAGATACAAAAAAAATGTACCTCCAATATATATCTGTTGTGTAGGAGATAGAATCCAGATGCTAGAAACCCGTTTTCTTTTAGTGCATTTACTAGATAAATTATTCCAGACAGTAGAAAATTGAGTTATACCAATTTGTATATAGGAGTTTGCAACAGTTACATTTTAAGGTTTCAGTTGGAGCCTTGGAGGTAGGCAAAGGATCAATAGATTCAGAAATGCCAATTAATGATTTTGGCTCAAAAAGAAGAATTTTCATTAACTGCCTACTAATTTCCTGTGGATGTAGGATTGAGCAGGTATCTTACCTCCTTGAGGTCCAAGAGGTCAGGACGTGTGTTCAGTATGGTTAAACTTTTTTCACATCTTCAAGCAATTCGGATTTTCAAATTGTTCGCTTTAAAGAAAACTTGAGCTCTTAGCATGTAATTCTCTTATACTCTCAATTCAGCTTGAGGATGTCACCAATTACTATAAGAAATTCTAGCTAAAACATTTACACCTCAAATACACCTATTGAGGGCCCAAAAAAATTATATTTATGCTAAAAAGACATGTAATTTACAAACTCTAAAAAAATGTATAATAACCCTCAAATAAATAAACATGGAGAAGCACATAGATTTATTTGAATGGAATGCATAGATGTGCATATAAAGGGATATCCATGTAGCATCTTCATTGAACTAGCAATCAAAGAATTAATCAAAGTTAATTAACATGAAATTAAAGATGCAAGTCAAAAATTGGTGGAAAAAGATAAAACTTTACATTTGCTACATGATTTGCTGCTGCAACTCGGGGCTTCACAATATCGCAATTTGCTATAATCAAAGTGTTTGGCACTGTCTGGTCCGTCTGATGAACAGAATAGGTAGCCAAGAAATGCAATCAGCTAACTAGTTGAATTAGAAGGTATACACTATACTATTTGAAAGTTTGAAAGGGGGTAGCAATTCCACACATTGAAGCTTTTAAAAAGTCAAGAATGTTAATTTTAAAATCTGTAGGCAATAACTAGAATGAAGGAAAACTCGAAAGATCACATGTGGAAAGGCATAGCATTTTGCACCGGGATGAAGAATTAGAGGTACTGGCAAATCAGGCAAATACAAAAAAAAAAAAAAAAAAAAAAAAAAAAATTCCATTATCTTGTATTGCCCATTTGATATTTAAAAAATTGAAATTCAATTTCACATCCCCTTTGTTCGGAAACTAAAAAAAAAAAATTAACAGAGTTATAAGTTTCAAGCTGGTCTCCATAAAAAGGAGATGGATGCAAAACGTAAAACTTCTCAATGCTAGTATGCTTTTATAGAACAGTTGTAGATCTAGTGGCAAAGTTTTTTAAAAAAAAAGAGTCTACAAATATTTGGGGACCATTGATAAATGAATAATATCACTAACAAAGCAAGTTTACCTGTTCCGAAAGATAAAGCCGTTGTTTGTTTTTGTAAGTTCCTGTCT
>CAIGRO010298704.1:0-15304 GCA_903798355.1 Fraxinus baroniana
GAAAACACATCTCAAATTTAATAGATTCGGTTAGGGTCGAGATAATAGAAATCACATTAAATCAATCCTCGTGGGAACGATACTCGAAATTCTAGGATTTTCATTTTATTACTTGTCAACGAACCGTGTACTTGCGGTAATTTAAATCTGAAACATATTTTCGTGAACAGTATCAAAAACCCAACACCACACATTGAGATACACAACAACTTGAGATTTATGAGAGCAAATCGAAGGGAAAAAATCATGAAATCACGAGTTCAAAGCATTGATTGAAAGAAAAAGAAGAAGAAGATCTTAGTGCTAGATTAATCCATTTTTCTACATCTTTATTCAAAATTCGGGGATTTACTTCATTATCATATATTGTTTTTCTTCTTCAATCATGAGTAGCTAAATCATAAGTTATAGCGAACAATCTAATTGAGAACCATTATTTCTTTTATTCAAGATTCTAGTTCTTTTATTATATATATGTATTGATTTTATTCATGTATTTAATACTTTGAATTACTTGTTCGATAATTCAATGATTTTTTGAATCTTTTACGAATTGAGAGATGAGTTTTAAATTTGGACCACAAATAAAAATCCGATAATTTAGTATAATGTGTAAAGATACATATGCAAGTTATTCCGATCGTTATACGAATTCTTAGAACAAATAGTGCATTTAACTAGGATTGATTCACACAAAGATATGAGATTGAACTAGTTAAATACGTTCAAAGAGAACTTGAGAGTGGTAAATTGAATGCAATAGCAGAATTCAATTGATCACTACATTAGGTTTATAAATTTTGAATTAAGACTTAAAGGTGATCCAATGAGATCTAAGGTAGGAGAGCTAGTCAGTGAAAGTCCAAAATTGGCTAACCAAGGGGGGAGTGAATTGAATTTTAAAATTTTTTCGTTAACTACCCAAGATTTTAATCTATTGATCACACAAATGATAAAGAAATAAACTAAACACAAATAAGCATGTAGATGAAATGATATAAGCTTGCACAAAGTAAGATGTTAAGTAAAAGGGTTAGAGAGTGCAAACGATATAATATGGAGGTTCAATCCAACGCAATGATCTACGTCCCCCATTACCAAGCTCTTCGTTACGAGCAAGACCTTTTTTACTATGTTGATTGACTTGTGATGCAATCCAACCCTTTACAATACTTCCGGTGACTTACAACCAAGGAGTACCAAACTTTTTACAATGTTGATATTTTCGGGACCTCAACACGACCCACAATTCAAAATGAATATACAAGTTATATCTTCTCATCTTATCGAATGATGGAATCAAGGTTAATAATAAGAAGAGAAGAGCAAACACTTCAATATATGAGAATGAGTGTAGCTCAAAGTGTTGAAATGAAAAACTTCTTGAAGATCCAAAGATTTTCACAAAATTAATCACTCAAAAGTTTTTCAAGAATTTAATGCTTCTGATCTTCTTAAAGATAGAAAATAATGTGGTTGTGATAAATAAAAGCCTCCCTTTAATGCTAAAGAAAAGTTCTCGCAAGTTGGGAAAGAATGAAGTATTTATAGCACTCAAACGGTCAAACATTATGTTGTACCGGACGCACTGTACGGACGTTCGGTAAATACCAGACGATCAAATATCCGTTATTTTTGTAGAAAATTAGAACGTTAGAAATTTGACCATTGAGCCAAAGTTGGCCATATCGAACGTTCGGTATGCCACTTTTGGCTCGGAACGTCCTTGTTTCTTATTTTTATCAAATGTGGGTATTCGAGGGACATTTTAAAATGTTTTTCAAAGTATTTGTTATTTTTAAAATATACATGTTTCGATTTTTACCTTTGAAAACATATTTTTCGAGTAGAACATTTTTGTCTTGATTTTTTGAACGTAAATTCAAAACTTTGAGCTCGTCACGATTCATTACCAAGTATTGAAATGTTTTATCTTTACATATGATTGTGAAAAGTCTTGGTACTTTGTTTTGAACATCTTGATGTATACTGCTTGACGGTACTTCGACTTTTGTCTCGATTTTCGTTGAGGCATCTTTTCGTTGGTTTTGCCATATCATTCTTCATAGCCTCGATTAATTAATTTGTTTCCACATTGATCATTGTATGCAAATTTATTGGCTTCGAACTTTGTGACATCAATTTTATTCATGTGTAATGATCACTATAGACATTTAAAATCAATTTGTTAGTAATAAACATAATTTGTTTGTGATAATCAAAACGAGATGTCAACCATAGGTCAACAGTGAAGGCAAGGATTCGTTGATCGTAGAGGAAGGACCAATGATGATATCACAGACAAAGAAGGTCAAGGAAGCTATGTAATTGCTTGTTCAAACAACAATGGACGAAACATCAATCACAACAAGTAAAGGAACAAGTTTCAAGTTGGGTTTGGAAGAAGAAACCAAATGGATCAATTTGGTTCAAGCAACAGACGGGGAATTGAATGGGAAAACTATGCGACCGCATGCCTCCGTACCGAATCAAAATTGAACGCTATCAATTGGCCAATGAGACAGCATGCAAGAAGTCTTTGCGACCGCATAATACATTTGTGGATGTGTATTTTCCAAGTTTCGCCTAGAATTCTAGTTTAGTTAAAACTCTTGTATGATATATTTTTTTATATCTTTTAAGGTTTAATTCAATTTTAAAAATAGGTTTTATCGGTTCCATATAAATACGACTCACCCCATTGATTGTAAAAATACACGATTTGAGAGATATCATTGCTAGGCGTAATGCTTTCTTCTCGTTCTTTATCCAATTAATTTTTATCAAGAATTAAATTCTCGTGGCGTTCAACAATTCAACTAAGATTTATAAATTTTGAGATCATGGGTCAAGATATTATTGCAATTGCCTTGGTTCTTTGGTTCAATAGTTTATTGTGTCGAGCTTTCTTTCAAACATTGATTTTTGGCTTTCTTGGATTTGATGTAATCAGTCGTGGGTTTCATAACTTCAATTGCTACATGGGTTCCCATCAGGTTGTATCAAAGCTTGGCTCCAAAAATCAAGGTTATATCATTTAAGTCCTTGTTTGTTTTTGTTTAAGTCTTTATCTTCGTTCTTCTTGTTCTTTATCTTTGAGTCATTCAATCCAATTAAAGTATCAAAAATTCTAAAGTTGTTTGTGCGCTAAATTAGTGCCCAAATTAATTCTTTTTGATTTTTTGGGCCCTTTTTTGAATTCTTGTGCACCTAAAAAAATGAGTATCCAGTCCAAATTCAAGAAATACTTTCTTGAATTATTCTAGATCACGTTCCTTACTCAATTCTTTGTTTGAACTCTACAAAGGTTAAAGATTTTAATTGAAATCGAATTAATTCTTTGAATCACTTACAAGAAAGCATTGAGTGGAAAAAGATAGAATGATGAGACTAATAGAGGTAAAAAAAAATCAAATTAAGTAATACACTGGTGTACACACGTGAGGCAAATATTAAACTAGATTTAGGATGTCTGACAGAGACGATTCTACTTCAAGTAAGAAGAGTAGTCAAGCCATCATGACGGAGGAGATGACAAGATGATTTGAAAGGTTGTTTGGTGATATGAGAGATATAATGGATAGGCAAGAGACGTGGACAGAGGGCAAGACACATTGTTTGCAAATTTAGGTAAGGAACAACCTCGAGAAGTTCCTAACACAAAGAGGCAAAGTAGTGGGATCGTAAAGCGGATAATGGTGGTGAAAATGAAGCGGGTAGTAGGATTGATGATGATGCATTGGTGGAGGTTGAAATAGGAAGGGTGGGGAATAGAAGAGATGAGTATGATAGAAAGGCTAGCTTATGTCAGAGATGGTATTAATAGAAATATGGGCAATATTAAAATGACAATTCTTCCATTCAAAGGAATAAGTGACCGGAGACATATCTAGAGTGGGAAAAGAAGATAAAGTTTATATTTGATTGACATAACAAGTCAGAGGAGAAGAAGGTAAAACTTGCTATCGTTGAATTTACTAATTATGCTATCATTTGGAGGGATCAAATAGAAATATCTAGGAGGAGAAATCATGAGAGGCATATTGAGACATGTGGAGAATTGATGTTCATTTCTGATCATTACTATAGTGATCTTTATCAAGAATTACAAAA
Organism: Fraxinus baroniana; assembly: GCA_903798355.1. Classification (NCBI taxonomy): domain Eukaryota; kingdom Viridiplantae; phylum Streptophyta; class Magnoliopsida; order Lamiales; family Oleaceae; genus Fraxinus; species Fraxinus baroniana. The sequence goes on from CAIGRO010298704.1 coordinate 4,114, forward strand.
CCTTTATCAATGATCTAGGAATGTGCAGGATTATCACGAGGAGATGGAGATTGTCATGATTAGAGCGAATGTTGAGGAAAATTGGGAGGCCACCATGTCCCGATTTTTGAATGATTTGAATAGGGTAATGGCTAATGTGGTAGAACTACAACATTATGTGGAATTGAAGGACATGTTACATGTAGCTATGAAAGTGGAGACACAATTGAAGAGGAAGGGAACAGCTAGATACCCATCGGGTTCTTCATGTTTTGACTCTTCTTGAAAACCGAAATGGGATAACAATAAAGGTAATGGGACTGTGTCAAAAGGTAAAGCTAAGATATCAAAGGCAATAGAGGAGTTGCTAGTAAAGCTACACCCAAAGCGGATTCCCAACCTTCTCGAAATCAGGATAGCAACTGTTTTGGATGCTTAGGATCAGGAGACATTGTTTCTCAATGTCCAAACAAAATGGCGATGAGCTTAGGCGACAATAGAGAAGTGGTGAGTGATAGTGAAGGTGAATATGACGACTGTCGGAATTAAAAGATGCTAGCGATGGTTAGAAAGTGGAGTTTGTGGTGGGAGAGCTTTTGGTTACACAGCGAGCTCTTAAAGCTCAAATCAAAGTGAATGACTTGGAGAAACAAAGGGAGAACATATTTCATACGAGATGCCACTCAACAAGGTATATAGTATGATTATTGGCGGGATAGTTGTACCAATGTGGCTAGTACTACTATTGTTGAGAAATTGTGATTAACTATGCTAAAACATCATAAACCTTACAAATTACAACGGTTGAATGAATGTGGAGAGGTTAAGGAGAATATACAAGTGTTTGTGAGTTTCTCAATTGTGAGGTATCATGATGAAGTGATGTGTGATGTAGTTACTATGCATGTCGAATATATTTTGTTGGGGAGGCCATGGCAATATGTTATGAAAGTGATTCATGATAGGTACAAAAATAAGTACAATTTTACTAAGGATGAAAAATATATTACCCTGCACTGTTGATACAACAACAAGTGTCTGAAGATCAAATCAAATTGAAAATTGAGAAAAAAAAGATTGAGAGAAAATGTGAGTGAGATTGATCTTTCACAATGACATCTTGGTATATCGTAAGGATCTAAATGAACATATATGCATTTAAGATGTGTGTTTGTATTCTTAAGACAAGAATAATTTTATGCTAACTTTAAAAGGTGCACATTTTGCAAGGAAAAAGTTGTTTTTCTTGATTATGTCGTTAGTGCAAAGGGTATTGAAGTGGATAAGAAGAAAATCAAAGCCATCAAGAATTGGCAAACACCTAAAAGCATAACTGAAATAAGAAGCTTTCATGAGTTACTTAATTTTTATAAGCTTTTTGTTAAAAACTTTAACACACTTGCCACACCATTCATGGAAATTGTAAAGAAAAATATAGGACTTCATCGAGGTGTTACACAAGAACATGCTTTTAATACTACTAGTGGACGCACATGCAATGCACGTGTTGCAGTTTAGCTGACTACTTAATGGCGTGTATTGATTTTTAGTTATTTTTCGTAATGTTGGTAATCTTAGTTATGTAGAGCTCCCATTATTCTTCCAGCTCAATGCTTGAAAACTTGTTATTCTTTCACCCGGTTGACAACATCGCTTACTATTCTTTCCGCAGTTTCCTGCACACCTATAGAAGAAAGACCCCACATCCTACTTGAATGGGTTGGCTTCAAAATAAGTAACTTTACTTCTTATCAGTAGATAAATTAAACCATCTAAACATATTTGAAAACATAAATTTACTTCGTTAAAGTTGATTGTAAGTTCAGGCAAAATGCTCACTATGTGATTTGAAGTACTTATTCCTACTGCAAATTGGCAACTTCCGGTATTTGTATTAGCATTTGACACTCCTGTGAGACTATACAATGTACAGTTTAAGACTATTTCTTTATTCATCATCTTTCTTGAATGACCAACATAAGTTTATTCCCAGGGATTTTTACCGATACCTAGGTTGTTTTGAGTCTATTTTTTCCCTAGCTAGGCTAAAGTTGGACCAAGCTTGACCTTCTGTGTCATCCAGTATGGAAAAATTAATTGTGATTAATTTAGCGGTAAAAAAACTCAGAAAACAAGACCATCCCATTTTCTCTAAAACAGGACCACTTCAAAATCGAGCATGCCATAAAGATCTACTTATATGGAGCAAATAAGATTGAGGAATTGTGGCCACCAAATCCAAATGAATTGGATAATGCCATCTTAATGTCCAGTCTTTCTTTCCTTGGTCCCACCAACACATTTGTGTCCTGAAATAATGGGTGATCATCAGTAAATGCTACATAGTTGGATCAACTTTACTTGCACAAACCAATAATAGTAAAACCAAGAAACCAGTAAATGTGCAAAATGAATTATATCTACATGTTCAGTTGCATCCTTTTAGCTCTATCAATGCTCTTGGATATACAGTGTTCTACCATTTAAGCTATGTTTAATTAATAGCTCAAAGAACATATTTCTTTCTTCCCAAGTGAATAACTGGTAAACGCATTGCAACACTAACAATATTTCCTCTGCACATGAAACTACTAAAAAAGAATGAAACTGAAGATCATACCACACCATCATCTGGAGTCTCAAGATTGATATTTAGATGAACCCAGCATGTTCGTATCGCCTACAAGGAGACAAATTCAGTGAAATAGTCGAGCACAATGCCAAACCTACTTTATAGGGACCATCCCATTAATCAAGGGATTCAACATTAGAGCTCTTAATAATCAAGAACCATATAATATCAATTTGCAACAATCGAACACATGCAATGCCCACAAGGATCTGTACAAATTATGACCTTGGCTCATTTTGATCTAATAACTTCACTGGATAAAGAAATTGTCAAAAAGTTTAGCTGTATTGACATTTGAAGGAACAGACTGGCAACAACAATAACAAAGCTTCAGCTTGTCAGTATACTAACTCTTAATGTTTATCACTTCCTAGTTCCTATAAGATACAAAAGGAACCAATGTTTTCAGAAAATGGAAGATTGGAGCTAACCACCAAACTGTCCAATATGTGGCTGATTCTTCACGATAATCAAAATGACCTTATGGTCTCTGTGAAACTATCACTTATACAAGCGATGGAACAACATAAAGGAGAGAGTTGTTAGGAAGATGGGTAAAACAATAATTTTTGTGCATAATTACTCACATGTTTATGTCATTTATTATATTTGACTGGATCAAATTTTCCCTACAACTCATTATAAACCCAAAAGGCCCAAAAAATGGTCACCCTAACATTTTTCATCCTTCTGATATTGTAGAGGCTAAGATGTTCTCCTAATTTAAATTGAAGATTTTTCTTTCTATTTTACTGAATTTCTTTAGTCCCATAGGAACAAGAACTCAAACCTAAAATTAACCACAATTATGGCCGACAAGAAAACATTAGCAACTTTCCTATAAATAAGAACCTTAATTTGAACCTACCAGTCTTAGCAGTTGCAACCCAGTTTCTCATAGAAAAATAAAACATTTTATAGGGTTGTTGACAATTTTTCTTCAAGGATAACTATCAAGAAGCCATGCAAAATGCAAATATATCTATTACCGCGAAGACAGAGCATTAAGAGAATATTTATGCAAATGCTTGATTCAAAGATGTACAGTGATTTTCTAGTTACTTCTGCAAACAAAATAAGCATGATAAAAACCTGCAAAGTTGCAACAGCCTCCACAACACCAGCTGCTCTAAGCAGGTGACCAATCATAGATTTTGTTGAGTTCACTCGTAACTGCAAACACATAGAACAACCCATGATTTTTATCAGGAACCTAACAGTATAAAGTATAACTACTATGCAGACAAGAAAGAGTTTTTATCATTATTTGGAAACCTCTTGATTCTACCCAAAACGATGGACAAAAGCTTGATACTCCTTGAGGTCACAAGCTGGATTGGACGTCCCATGTGCATTTATATAGTTTACAACTTCTTTGCGTACTCCCAATTGAGCTAGAGCCTTCTCTATGTAGAGAATGACACCAGTTCCTGCTTATAGAAGCGCTCAGAAAGTAAAAATCACATCTCAGTAAATTGCAATAAACAACATCATGCATTTTCTTTTTCTTTTTTCATGGATATAAAGTATGAGGACCGAACTTGGTCGAAACAATTGGATAGTCAGAAGATTATATAAACTATTAGAATAAATACAGTGAAATCCACTGCAATAACAATGTATTTAAAACAAGAAAATGTATCTAGCCATTTATGGGCACAAACAGAATGAAAATGGGCTGCTACAGAAAAGAAAATAATGAATCTTATTTTCCATATAGTGTATTTGTTTATTTTGAAAGTTGAATAGAAGAATATTGATCTTCTATAGCATGCATCACCCTTTTTTCCTTTGGAGTAGGGGTTCGAGGAGGTAACCAAGAGAGAGAAACAGCGAGGGAAGGAGTTGTGGCATAATTCTTTGTTGCTGATTCTTCATAATTGAAAGATCCAGTGGCAAGTGCTCAAAAGTAAACCATCTTGATGTTGACTGTCACGTTTCCTGATACTTTAGAGATTTCCTAGACATTATGCTTTTGGGGTGTCTTCATAGCGATTGGTATATGCTTTGTTCTAGATTTACACCATTTCATACACACACAATTTTCAGCTTCCAAGTCACAAAATTCTGGCCCAAGATTGGGAGGCTGTGGAAATCATAGCACTTTTGCAGAGAAACTATGATCCTACCAAAGCTTCACATCCCTGAGATAGCATAATAAGCTCTAGATATTCCTTTTACTTATTGATCTTTAAGGTAACTGATACTGATGAAGATAGATATAGAATTTAAATAGGATTTTAAAATCGAGTTCAATTCAAATTATGTTTATTTATATTAGATTATATTAGTTTTAATAATTGATAAAGTTCTAGGATATTATTCTTTTGATTTTAACTTATTTGTTCTATATAAAGAAAGCTTATTCATTGTAATAGGTACCCTTAAATATATGAATATATTGTCTCAAATTCTTCTTCTTCTTGAAATCCATTTTTCTTTATTGTTCGTCATCAAATTACTACGTTCATGCATCAATTTGGTATCAGAGCGAGTCGTTTTCCTTTGGCCAAACAAATCTTTCGTTCTTAAATCCAAAATCAACATCCCAACTATCTACTTCCAAATCATACACATAACTAACCAAGTAACAGAACACACAAATCCACGAGTAGAATAATCAGGCAGCAGTAAAAGTTGTTGCCAATTTTTTTTTCTTTTTACGTTCTAGTTCTAAAAAAAAGGTGTGAAAAAATTATCCAGAGATGGAAGTTTTTGCTACTATTTACACGCTCGATTTCGTAATTGTATGACCTTGAACCTCAAGCCCAAGGTGTCCAACGTTCTCTACAGTTAAACAATTTGGTAAAAAAATGGTCAAAATATTTTTTTATCATGTAGATTAAAAAAAATTAAAACATAATGAATCTATGAAAAGATTCTTAGTAGATGTATCGAATTCACACACAGACTGTAGGAGAGGAAATAACGCGTACCTATTTCATAAGCGTTACAGCTAAATTCTACGGATGGATCTGTTGTAGTGGAATTCAATGGAAGAGCTACTCATACAACAAGATAAAAAACCAATGGACTACTAAAATTATGGGAAAGTTTTTTTCAATTATATACCTAAATAGACTTGTTTACTGCAATCCCTGCCCACAAAAAAAAAAGGTCAATTAAGATTATGATGGAAGAGGACCATAAATTTAGTAGTAAAAACACACTTATCATTCTATCTTATGAGAATAGACACATTCATTGCTTAAATATCAATCACTGGATATGAAGGTCTAAGTACAAAAATTCATCCACTCACTCACATATACACATGCTAGTAGATACTGATAAACATATTAATACACATCTTAGAGGTGCATATACAGTCGACATTCTAACAATTGAAGAGTCTAATTTTTGAAAGTTAATTTTGCACCTTAAGGTGTTACACAAAAAATGATGTTATCAAATCTATACATTTCCAGTATCTTAGTCCTTCGTTGAAAAGAAAGGATCTTATCAATTACTTTTGCACTTCGCAGCCAGAAAAAAAACCATAACAAAATCAAACATAATGCACGTTAAATTGTCATGTACACTTGGCACAACCCACAAAACATAGGATCAACCATAACAAGTACAAAATATGGCTCATACTTTTTGTGCATTAGGATATCTAAAATAGTTGATAAATTTACTAACATCATAAGCTTCGTTAATTTGGTGAAATTGGATGCCACAATTGCTTCCTCTGTAGACATCTGGATGATACTGAAATTAAATCGAAATCAACAAGTTAATAACAATGCAATTTCAAGAAAAAAAATTGTTATTCAGAATAAATGAAAAAGGAAAAAAAATCTAGAATTTCAAGAAAAAACACATGTTTAATTCATTAATAAAAAACTAACAATATTGAGGATAGATGAAAAATACCTGAAGAGCAAACTATCTAAATGCTTTCTTGACCTCAGATTCAGAGGCACCGGGATGAATCCTGAGTCTTGTACGGATCACTAACAGTAGAAGAAGAAACCCTAAATCTATTCTTCACGTTCCTCTTTGATGAAGAATCCTTCAATTGAATCTAAGAAATTGATGCAAAACAACAACCCACAGCAGCAGCCATTCCCATTATTTTTATATCTTAAAAATCCCAATATTTTGAAAACCTACAAAGCAAAAATCGCGAATTCTTGATTCTTATATAGTGTGTTGATTAATGTGAAATTACAATGGAAATCAAAGCAGTATTCAAAAGGGTTTCGGTTGAATGGGTACTTGGCCATGGAAGGGTGAGAAATGGAACGAAAAAGCACCCAACAACCAAACTATATGGTTTTGGTTGACGATGTAATTTCTTGACATTTGGCAAATGAACAGTAATGTTGAAAGAGCCTCTTTTATATTCCTTAGGATTAGGATTAGGATTAAGGATATGTTGTGTACAACACTGGTTATCATTATCCAACTTTAACAATATTTTTTTGATTGAATGTGATGTCTCAAGTATAGGTATTGGAGCTATTTTGATGTAGAATAAAAGACCAATAGCCTACTTCATTGAAAAACTAAGTAGAGCAACTCTCAACTATCCTACCTATGATAAGGAGATGTATGCACTCATTCGAATTTTTGAAACATGGCAGCATTACATATGGCCAAAGGAGTTCATGATTCACACTAACCATGAGTCCTTGAAGCATTTACGAGCCAATGTAAGCTAAATAAGAGACATGCAAGGTAGATGGAGTTCATCAAGACATTTCCTTATGTTATTCGGTACAAACAAGGTCAAGAAAATGTGGTAACGGATGCCTTGTCAAGGAGGTATGTACTTCTAACTTCTTTAGGCGTGAAATTGCTAGGATTTGAATATATTAAGGACGTGTATGCTAATGATCTATATTTTCTAATATATACGAATCATGTGATAAAGGTGCTATGGATAGATTCTTTATGCATGATGGGTATTTATTCCTTGAAAATAAGTTGTGTTCCTAAATATTCAATGAGAGAATTATTAGTACATGAAGTACACAGTGGAGGTCTAATGGGTCATTTTGGGGTTAAGAAGACCTTAGAGATGTTAGGTAAACGATTTTATTGGCTAAGATGAAAGTTGATGTTGATCGGGTTTGTAGTAAATGTATCACTTGTAAAAATGCTAAATCTAAGGTTTTACCTCAGGGTTTATATACTCAATTACCCGTTCCTAGTAAAACTTAGGTTGATATGTCTATGGATTTTGTGCTGGGTTTACCTAGGACTAAGAAATGAAGAGATTCAATATTTGTGAGGGTAGATAGATTTAGTAAGATTGCTCATTTCATTCCATGTTATAAAATTGATGATGTCACTAATATTGTAGATTTATTCTTTAAGGAAGTGTGTGCTTACATATGGGTACCTATGAGTATTGTATTGGAAAGGGATGTTAAGTTCTTTAGTCATTTTTGGAAAGTTTTGTGGGATAAGTTAGAAACTAAGCTATTAGTCTCTACAACTTGTCACCTATAAATGGATGAGAAAACTGAGGTTGCTAATATGACTATGATACAATTATTGTGTGTTATAGTCAATAAGAACTTGACGAGTTGGGAGGATTGCTTACCGTCAGTGTTCTAAATAGTGGCAAAAAGCACCGCTATAGCGCGTAGCATGGAGAAAACGCGACGATTTTGTGATATGCGCGTAAAATAGTGGTCAACCTTTTTTGTTGACCGTTATAGCGCGCTATAGCGAGTTTAATCGCGCTATAGCGCGCCTTATCCCTTTTTTCCCATAAATTTTTTATTTTTTTTATATAAAAATATATTTAATATCTTAAAAATAATTAAAATATTATTAAAAATACGAAACACATTATGACGCTTATTCTTCGCATTGACACACTTAATCTTGTAATTCTTGATTCTCGACCTCGACGCTATGCTACGCTTTAGGCTTTTTAGAACATTGCTTACCGTTCATAGAATTTTCATATAATAGAGTCACGCATTCTATTACTTCTTATACTCTGTTCGAAATTGTTTATGGTTTTAATCCACTAACACCTTTGGATTTAATTCATTTACCCGTTGATGAGAGGTAGCTTAGATGGAAAGAAGAATGCAGAATTGGTAAGATACCTCCATGAGAACGATACCGGATTGAGAAGAAAAATGAGTGTTATGCTTCTCAAGCAAATAAAAGACGAAAGCACGTTACATTTAAACCAGGAGATTGAGTTTGGGTGCATATGAGAAATGAGCATTTTCTTGCTCAAAGGAAGTCAAAGTTGCAGTCGAGAGGCGATGGACCATTCCAAGTGCTTGAGAAGATCAATGGCAATGCCCATAAGTTGGATCCTCTAGGTGAGTAGGCATTTTTACTACTTTCAATATTTCTGATATTTCCTTGTTTGATGTAGGTGGAGATTCAAAGATGAATCCAATTAAAGAGGGAGGGAATAATGAGATCTAAGACACGAGAGCTAGCGAGGGCAAGGATCCATTAATCGTGGAGGAAGGACCAATGACGAGGTCACGGGTAAATAAGGTCAAGGAAGTTATAGGATTGCTTGTTCAAACATCAATGGACGAACATCAATCACAAGAAGCAAAGAAACAAGTTTCATGTTGGGTTTGAAAGAAGTAACCAAATGGATCAACTTGGTTCAAGCAACAGACGAGGGAGCTGAATGAGAAAACTATGCGACCGTATAACGTATGCCTCCATACCGAACCAAAACCGAAGGCTGTTAATAGGCCCATGTGACCGCATAGTACATTTCTAGAGCGTATTTTTCAAATTTCGCCTAAAATTCTATTTTAGTTAAAACTCTTGTATGATATATTTTTTATATTTTTAAGGCTTAATTTCGTTTTTAAGTAGGTTTTATGGGTTCCATATAAATATGACTCATTCTATTCATTGTAGAAACACATAATTTGAGAGATATTATTACAAGACATATTGTTTTCTTCTCGTTCTTCATCCAATTAATTTCGAACTTATCAAGAATTAAATTCTTGTGGTGTTCAACAATTCAAGTAAAGTTCATAAATTTTGTGATCACGAGGTCGAGATATTGTTACAATTGTCTTGATTCCTTGGTTCAATAATTTATTGGGTCGAGCTTTCTTTCAAACGTTGATTCTTGGCTTTCTTGAGTTTTATATAATCTGTCGTGGGTTTCGTAGTTTCAATTGCTACGTGGGTTCGCATCATGATCAATAGATGAAATTGTTATACCCCGATATACATTTCATATTTGAAACATCAATCTGATCTTTATGTGAATTTTTTATGTTTTCAATTAGTTAGAAGTAGTTAGATTAAAAATCACCAAATCAAAATTATTTGTTCTTTTGTCAAATAAGAGTTGGAATTTTTAAATTAAGTATTAAATTGTAGTCATCGTGAGAACGATCATCCGGACTCAATGATCTACTATATTACTTGTGACGATATCGTATGTGATATAAAAAAAAAGGAACAGTCTTGCACTTCACTGATCAAGACACTGCAATACTGTCAGTTGAAATTGTAGCAAGACCGCAACATCGTAGATTATGAACGCAGTACTTTTAATACGTTTGTTTAGTTTGTGTTGTTTTTCTAAATCTAATCTCCAAATTTGTAGCAAGCAAAATCCTTTGGAGTGACTACCTAATAAAATCACTAGAAACATTATAGTAATTTTCTCTCCATAAAGGAAAATTCAATCGCGGAATTTGGGGGAATCGTCACATTCCAAGTTTGACATGTCACACTCATTTGGATGCGGGCAAAACAAATCAAACATTCAAAGTAATAGTTAAAATAAAAACTTCCTTCTTTTCTTGAAATTAAGTCGTATTCAACAAAAACTACAAAATTAAATTACCAATGCCACAAAGCTAGTCATTTGAAAAGTTCACCATATCGTTTGCATGATGAGTAGTTCGAAACTAACATTATATTTTGATAATATCAGAGTCTATTTGATTCGAATTTTTTTTAGTTCATTAACTTAGTCAAGTCTATCTTAATCTCCGAACTTGCAGTAACCAATTGTTCTAGTGTGAGCTCCATAATATGAAAGGAAACATTACTGTTAGATTGCTCAATTGGGGACCTCCCTTTCTCGAAGGAAATTCGTTAGTTGAGTATCGTACATCTCTACATACTACATTTCGTCAAAGCCTATTACATTAGTGTATCTGATGAGAATTATAACTACATGTGTAGTATTCCTCAAGTTTAAGTACTATTCGAAGAAACTAGAAATTGAATGATAGATGTCTCACTGGTATTGTAATTTAAATATCGACTTCATGTTAATGTGGAATAAAAACAAATATATGTCTAAGTTCTGACTGTGGGTTTTGCACACACATGTAACTAATTCTTAGTAGGAAATGATGTCCAAGTAGTCCAACTCGTCAAATGCGTAGGACATGTCATATCAATAGGGCACTCTTGTTAGAGACCTTGATATGATCCGGGGTGCGTCACAATTTATCAAGATTTTAATGATTGTTGGAGAGAGAGTAGAGCCAAGTTTGAGACTTCAAAGAGTTGATAAAGTTGGTCATTTACATGTTAGAGCAATGGAGTCCATAATATTGAAGACGACAGGCCAATAGTCAACTAACATGTTGGGGACGAAAG
>CAIGRO010298708.1:0-10386 GCA_903798355.1 Fraxinus baroniana
TCTTGGTCAAGAATAATATATTTAACATAAATACAAAATATACTATATCAAATATATACTTCGCAAAACTTACTTTTTGATTTCTGTTTGTTTGCGTTGGTGGTACTTGTTGATCCAAAAAAATGGTCCAATAGAAAATGAACAATTCTAATTTTTTTATCGGTTGTGACGTAACTATTTTGAGGAGAATAAAAGGGGGTCGGCCAATGGTGCAACTGTTGAATAGAGAGGATTCCAAAATTTTCTTTTCGTGTGTAAATTTGCATTAACCACAAATGATGTCAAGCGTGTGTTTTTATAGTAGAACACAATGATTAAAGGCCGTTAGATGATAAAATACGTGGCCTCATCTGCCTAGCTAATACATCACGTCCTAACTACCAATCAATCATGCCATAAATGCCAAGATCTTCATATATTGCTTTTTGACGCGTGATGGGACAATGTAGGTTTGTAGAGGTGGCGCCAAATGTGTGTTGTCCCATCAATCTTTATGTAAAATCGCATGGGTTCGGACGGACTAACTCTCCTACAGGAGGTTCGGGCTGGGCCTCTACAAACGGGTTGGATGCGTAGGCTTCTGTCGAATGCGATATCGGGTCGGCCAATCTTCGTACCGCGTGTGGGTATATTCCCCTGCCACGTGGTACGTTTATTTTACGAATTATTTATATAGGTAACATCAGATTGGCGCCGTCTGTAGGAATATTTGGTACCATAACCACGTACATCCTATTGGTAAAGGTCATCCTCGAAGAGCCTAGAATAAAAGTTTAGATTGTTGAAAAAGAATCATCACAAGGAGATAGCCCAAGACACCCAATGAGTTAGAGTCACCAAGGAACACACAACGAAGATAGACAGCGAGGGGCTTCTGAAGAAGAGGTCCTTCGCACAAATGTAAACATACACCGCCCTCATCATCGCCACAAAAGAGGCGGTACCGCTGCACGTTTGGCACGGAGAGTTGGGAAAATGGCTGCGAACATGAGAAAATAGCCCGGCAAAATGCCACCATGCAACAACTATTAATGCAGATGCAGCAGCAAGCTGGATCCCATGTGCATCAGCACAGTGCTTTTCACCAGGAGGGCGAAGAAGTTGACACAGCAACATATTCTCAAAGATATGAAGGAAACGACCCAGTAGAAAGGGAGGTAGGAATTGACACTTCTACCAGTTATGTTCCAAGCCACCTCGACGATGATATATATATGGAAGGAAGCTTTCCTCCAGGACGCTCACAAGAGCAAGAACTGCAGAGATCCACCAGAGTGTTTGATAGGATTAGGCTTTCCAGGCCTAGAAATAGGTCACAACAGCCTCCTCCCATTCAATGTGGAGTATGAACCCTAGGGAGTCCAATCGCCGCCTAGGAATAGGTGGGAAAGAAGGGATGTTGCAAATGCAAGGAATCAGGCCAATGCAGTACAACCTCGATATCAATCATATGAAAATGATTCTGATGGCCCCTTCAGGTCATTTAAACTGGATGACGATGATGAAAGTTTACCTTTCTCTAGAGAACTGCGAAGTGCCCCGGTCCCCAGCCACTTCGTTCCCCCTAAGATACCTAAGTATGAGGGAAAATGGATCCAGCTAAACATCTCAACAACTACAAAACTCAAATGTCTTTAAGAGAAGCCTCACCAGCATTAAAATACAGAGCTTCCCACCTCACATTGACAGGGACGGCGAAAATATGGTATAGCTGCATTCCTATAGGCAGCATCAAGAGTTGGCCGGACCTGAAAAAGGCACTTTTGAACCAATACTTATCTAGCAAGGAGGGAGAGGCCCCGATCCAAAGGCTACAAGACACGAGTCAGCAGGCAGGAAAAACCCTAAAAAGTTATTTGGCTAGTTTTACAGATGAAATGACCTAATGCGAACAAGTCACGGATGGTGAAGCCTTTTCTGCCCTAAGGAGAGGCATTAACATGAACACACTATTTAGGAGGGACATATGTAACAAGAACCCCACCACCTATGATGCATTAGTGAAAGTGATGAGAAGTAAAATCGTCAATGAGGAACTAATAGATCACCGCAATCGGACTTTAATGGGGCTTCCACCGCCCTAAAGACACAGAAGGGGCTATGTGTCCAACCTGGTGGACCAACAATGGACGCAAGCAGGGCATACTATAGCCCCCACCTCAAGCCAGGCACTGGCTACCGTGACATTAAACATTGTGTCCTCTTTGGCATATGAAGAGGTCGGTCCTAATGCTCATATACCACCAAATTTACCCAGAGGAAAAGGTAGAGGTAGAACAAGGGGTGGAGAGCTTAGAAATAGGCAATATTGCACTTATCATCATTCCACCGGACATAGCACTGAAAGCTTTTTAACCAGATAGCATCTTGAACAGGCCGATCCTCCTGTTGGAGGGAGGAATACCCATCACTTGCAAGGAAATGCCCCTCCATCCCGGTAGGAGCCCCGATACAATGAGGCAAGGCGAAATCGCCGGAATGAACCTCTAGGACAGAGCATGAGGAGGACAGAAACAGAATAAGGGGTCAAAGGCCCATGAGGGAACTTCCAAGTGACACAAGGAATGTGCCTATTAGGGAGATTGACACCATTATTGGTGGACCGCATGTTGGGGGAAGTTCCAAGAATGCCCTAAGAAACTACGCAAGGGAAGCCAAAGATCCTCCCATGCTGAACTGTTTAATCAACGATAGTCAAAGTTCTAGGAGCACACCACAATCACCTTTTCGTCAGAAGATTCTCTGGGAGTTCATTACCCACATTGTAATGCTTTGGTAGTCCACGCCGTTGTAGCCAAAAATGGTCTCAAACGCATGCTAGTTGATAATGTGAGCTCCGTTAACATACTCTTTGCAACCACCTTTGATAAAATGATAGTAGATCACGAGCTTGCTCCCATTATCGCCCCTTTATACGGTTTCACTGGTGACAACATCGTCCTATGGGGGAGAATCACATTGGCAATAGAGATGGGAGAGTTTTACTTCAAAGCTCAACATTTTATAGAATTTCTGGTTGTGGACCATAGGTCCGCTTACCATAGTGTTTTGGGACGACCCGCCCTTAGGGAGCTAGAGGTGTGACTTCCATACAACATCTCTGTATGAAGTTCCCAAAAAGGAAGGGATCGCTACAGTCTTATACGATCAAGCAGGTTCAAGAGAATGCTACTTAAGCTCTTTGAGAATGTTCGAACCCCGGAGTATCAACATGGTCCTGATAGATGCAGAAATGGTTGTCGCGCCTGAAGAAGTTTTAACCCCTAAACGAGGGGGAGACGTCAACATGGTGGTGCCCTTGAAGAATGAGTGGTCGGAGTGGACTTAGATCCCAAGATCACCGAATCAAACTCACAAGCTACTCCAGTGGAGGAATCGGTACTTTTTCCCATATATCCGGAAGACCCCACTAAGTCGCTGCAAATTGGGAGAGAACTCAACTAAGGGCTAAAGGCCGAGCTAAAGAGTTTTTTACTCAACAACTTGAATATATTTGCTTGGAAACATGAGGACGTGATGGGCATTGACCTGAAAATCAGTTACCACCAACTCAACATAGACCCCAAGTTCGCTCCCCACAGGCAAAAGATGAGAGCTTTAAGTTCGGAGCAATACACTGCACTAAAAGAAGAGGTTAATACACTCATATCCAACGGATTCGTCAGGGAAGCAAGGTACCCAAAGTGGATATCCAACCCGATTCTGGTGAAAAAGGCTAATGGCAAATGGAGGGTCTGCGTGGACTTTTCCAACCTCAATCAAGTATGTCTGAAGGACAGTTTCCCATTTTCAAGGATTGACCAACTAGTCGATTCCACTGCAAGTCATGAGTTATTAAGCTTTATGGACTCCTATTCAGGATAAAACCAGATTTTCATGCACCCTGCTGATGAGGAACACACATCCTTTATAACAGATCGGAGGCTGTATTGCTACAAAGTCATGCCTTTTGGTTTAAAGAATGCTCGAACCACCTACCAACGGCTGGTTAACAAAATGTTCGCTGACCTCCTGGGTGAGACAATGGAGGTATATGTTGATGACATGTTGATGAAAAGTCTGAAGTCAACAGATCATATAGAGCATCTACATATAACCTTTAATATCCTCAAAAAATACCCCATGAAGTTGAATCCATCTAAGCGTGCGTTTGGTGTCGCTTCGGGAAAATTCTTAGGTTACATGGTTAACCAACGGGACATTGAGGCAAACCCTGAGAAAATCAAAGCATTATTGAACATAAGGTCTCCCAACAAGCCAAAAGAAGTGCAATATCTAATGGGACGACTTGCAGCGCTGAATCGCTTCATCGCTAAAGCTACTGACAGATGCTTCCCTTTCTTCAAGGCCTTGAAGGGAGGGAAAAAGTTCTAGTGGAGCGAAGAATACGAAGAGGCGTTCCAGGGGTTGAAGAAGCACCTGGGGCAAGCCCCGCTTCTCTCCAAGCCAAAAGAAGGCGAAACTCTGTCATTATACTTAGTTGTAAGCGCCGATGCAGTGAGTTCGGTAGTCATGAAGGAAGAGGATAATCTTCAATTGCCAGTTTACTATGTCAGCAAAGCCCTCATGCCAGCAGAGAAACGTTACGCTGATATTGAAAAGCTACCCTTATTGCTCATAGTCGCCTCAAGAAAGCTGAGGTCCTACTTCCAAGCCCATAGCATCCATGTTTTGACGAGCCTCCCGCTCAAGAAAGTGCTTCAAAAACCAGATGTCTCTGGAAGATTGATGAAATGGACTATGGAGTTAAACGAGTTTGACATATCATACCAACCCAGAACCGCAATAAAAAGGCAAACGATAGTAGATTTTGTGGCAGAATTCGTAGAGGCAACAGATATCAACATTACCATGGAACCTGTGGAACCTTTAACCTGGATGTTGTTTGTGGATAAATCAGTTGGAGGAAGCGGTTCCAGAACTGGAGTGTTATTAGAGAGCCCGGAGGGCTACAAGCTTAATTGCGTAGTAAGGTTCGGATTCAAAACCTCCAACAACGCAGCCAAATACAAAGCGCTCTTGGCAGGTCTCAGACTGGCCAAAGAAATGTAGGTGAAAAGTTTGGTAGTCCAGAGTGATTCTCAACTTGTGGTGGGACAAGTTAACGGCAACTTTGCCACAAAAGACAAAGGTATGGCAACCTACCTGAAGAAGGTAAGAGAGCTGATCCCTTGCTTCGACAAATTCAAACTGATCCAAGTTCTTAGAGCAGAAAACTTAAATGCGGATGCACTATCAAAGCTGGCCAGCAGGAAAGACTCGAAGTTACTCAAGTTCGTGCCAATCGAGTACCTTGCCGACCCTCAACAGCTAAGTCAAAATAGGTATTATGGATTGAAGAAACTCCCCATTGGATGTGACCCATCTGGGCATACCTCACAGATCATATCCTCCCAGAAAACAAACAAGAGGCCCGTAAAATCAGGCATAGAGCTACTCACTACGTGATTAAAGACGAAATCTTATACAAAAGAGGGCAGTCATCGTCCCTCCTGCGATGCACCGGAAGGACAAAGCGGACTATGTGCTGAAAGAAATACATAAGGGAATATGTAGTAATCACACTAGAGGCTTAACACTTGCCCATAAGGTTCTAAGGCAAGGGTATTACTAGCCCACCCTGAAGTAGGATGCCATTCATTTCGTAAAAAGGTACAATAAATGCCAACGTTTCTCTCCCATTCAAAGGCAGCCATCCGTTGAACTTACCGTGGTATCCAGCCCATGGCCTTTTTCCAAATGGGGCGTCGACTTGATAGGGCCTATGCCCAAAGGAAAAGGGAGAGCTAGTTATGCTGTTGTCACCATCGATTATTTTACCAAATGAGTTGAAGCTGAACTGCTGGCTAAAATCACCGAAGCGCACACATCGAAATTTATATGGAAGAACATTATATGTCGGTTCAAAATTCTTCATTCATTAGTTACAGATAATGGACGACAGTTTGATAACAAGAAGTTTCGTGACCTCTGCAACGAACTAGGCATCAAAAAACATTTCTCCTCCCCTCACCACCCTCAGGTAACTGGTAAGGTTGAGGCCGTCAACAAAACCACCAAGTATCTCATAAAGAAGAAACTAGATGAGTCAAAAGGAGCGTGGGTAGATGAGCTTCCCAATGTGTTATGGTGAATTAGAACTACAAACTGAATGACCACCAGAGAGACCCCATTCTCCATGACTTATGGAGCAGAAGCAATGAGTCTAGTGGAGGTCGGCTTGCCATCGCCCTGGCACTTACAATTTAATGAAATCTCCAATGAAGAGATAAGGCGAGGTGAACTTGATTTCCTTGAAGAAAAGAGAGAGACCTCGCAAGTTAAATTGATGATGTACCAAAGAAAGATGATTTGATACTACAATACCAAAGTCAAGCAAAAATCCTTCAGAAGAGGCGACTTAGTGCTCCGGAGGGTATTATTATCCTCAAAGGAGCTTGGAATAGGCACACTGGGTCCGATCTAGGAGGTACCATACCGCATTGCAAAGGAAGTCCAGCCAGGGACATTTTTGATTGAGAATCTGGATGGAAAGGCTCAGCCCCACCCGTGGAATGTAGAACACCTTCACATGTATTACCTTAAGGCCTCGTTTGAATGTGTACTGCTTATAATCAATGAATATCCTAATGTTTAAAAGTATGACCAGCTCATACTCCTCTATCAACAGTTAATATATGACAAGCCCATATCTCCATCAAATTATTAATTATGACAGGTTCATAAATTATCAGCTAAGTATGACCAGCTCATATTTCTTCATCAACGGTTAATATAGGCAAGTCCATATCTCCATCAAATTATTAATTATGACAAGTTCATAAATTATCGGCTAAGTATGACCAGCTCTTATTTCTCCATCAACGGATAATATATGGCGAGCACATATCTCTATCAAGTTATTAATTATGACAAGTTCATAAATTATCAGCTAAGTATGATCATCTCATACTCCTCCATCGACGGTTAATATATGACGAGCCCATATTTCCATCAAATTATTAATGATCAGTTCACACCTACCAAATTTTTGCCTAAAGTTCATAAATTATCATTAACAGATTGATGGGACGAACTCGTGCAAGGGTTCGCCCAGATTAATCACAACATTTCATCATCTTATCATTTGTGGGATTACATCAGGTAATATTAACAAAATGCAAAAAGGAGAACAAAATAAATCAATTTCATTGCAATAGGAATTTACAAAGGAATGATTGACTGTTACAAAGAGCCTATTCTACGCATATATCATCTTTCTTTATAGACCCTTCCGAGGCACCTGCCACATCTTCTCTATTTCCTTCAATGGCAGGGGTCGATGGCTCCTCGGTATAAACTCAACTCTCAGGGGAGAGAAATCAAATTGGGGATGCACCTCTGCCAGTTTAGCAAAAACTTCCTCGTATGCAACCCTCCGCCAATGAATTTCGAGCCCGTTATACTCAGCAATCTCGTGAAAATGCGACACATAGTTGTGGATCGCCGCCTCCTCAGCTTTCTTTAACCTCTCGTCAAAAGTTGACACCTCGGCTTGAAGCTCATCCAAGTGGGTCTTCAATTCCCCATTTTCTTTATTGGCCATCTTCAAGGCCGATGAAGCGATCCTCTGAAGGTTATCAGAATTTTCAACCCGCTTCGTCAAAGCATTCACATCAGCCCAGCAGAGGTGAACTTCATCCTTCAGCTCTTTATTTTCTTTGGAAAGTGCCTCCATCTTGGACTCAGCCTCAACAAGCTTCAACTTGGAAGCTTCAGTAGCCTTTTTTGCGGAGAAGGCCTCAACATTGGCCTTGATGACGGAAAACTCCGTAGTTTGAGCTCGGTGGGAGTAATCCTTAACAACCCCCTGCATCCGCCTCAACTCCATTTGGGCAGTAATAAAAAAGCTCCGGGAACGAGCCTGCATGGCAAGTCCGGCCTCCATCAAGTTCGCTATGTCACGAGACTCATCATGGGTGGAGTACTTATCAGTCCAATACTTATGACTAGGCCTCGTCGTCCCTTGGGTCTCCATCGAGAGCATCTCCAAAACGGCTGAGGTGATTTTATCGGTTCACCCTCCCAAGAAATTTTGGGCCTTATCTTCACTGGGGATACTTGAACCAACAACCTTCTTCTTTTTCCTTTGAATGGAGACTCCTTCCTCTACCACTTCTTCACCCTTCACCACTTTAACGACAGAAATGGGTTTAACTACCATGGGCCTCTTCAGCGATTTTCCCAAGGTAGTTTGGCGTTTCGGCGGGGGTAGAGGGCCAACGTTCTTGGAAAGAACTAACTTTCTCTTGTGAAGCCTATCTACGAGGGCCTCGCCTTTTTTCTGCCCCTCCATTTTATCTTTCTCGCTAGCTTTCAAAGGAGAAGGTGGAGGGTTCTCCTTGGATAAGTGGGCCAACTCATCCCTTTGATCCTTATAAGAATACGAGCCTTTACTCATTGGCTTCTTCCTTCGGGCTTCCCCAAGGCTCCTCAGATAAAAAGGTTCGGCTTTGCACGTTCCTTATTGTCGTGTTGACCTATGGAAAAACTAAAGATTATGAATGCTAGGATAATGAAGAGGCAAACATGGACGAATCGATAACGTTACCTTTGGTAGCCATCAAAAAATGGGTGACGAATAAACTCCTCTTGGCAATCAAATTTTTGAAGCTCTTCCGCTCTATGGGAGTCCGTAAATTGCTCTTACAGCAGCCTAATGGTGTCAACGAGCCGAGCCGAGCCCGAGCCGGAAAAAAAAAGCTCGAATCGAGCCCGAGCTTTTTTGGGCCCGAGCCGAGCCGAGCTGGGCTCGGCAAAAAAAAATGAGGCTCGGCTCGAGCTTTTGGCTCGTGCCTTAGCGAGCCGAGCCGAGCCCGGACCGAGCCGGCTCGGTTTTTTGCTTTTTATATATATATATATAGTATATATATATACTATATATTATATATATAGTATCTATTATATATAATATAGTATCTAATATATATAAATATATATATAGTATATATTTGCTGCCTTTACAGGCAGCCTGTAGCTGCCTGCAAAGGCAACCGATTTTGTTTAAATATATATTTTTTTTAATTAATGGGCTCGCCCGGGCTCGAGCCGACGCCCCAAAATGGGGCTCGGCCCGAGCCCGGCTCGGGCTGAGCCTTAGCTCGGTTAGACCGAGCCAAGCTCGGGGTTTTTACGGTCCGAACCCAAGCCGTGCGAGCCGTCGAGCTTTTTTGCCACCACTACAGCAGCGCACTCGGATGGTTTGAACTGAAATCGGTTAGCTGCAGCTACACAAAACATATGTTAATCTGACATTAAGGCAAAGCAAAATGATGAACTAGGAAACAAATAAGGCTCAACTCACTGTACTCGTGATATTGGGTCGGAATCGTTATCTCTGGGACCACATCCCCTTCCACAGTCTGCCAGCGACCCCTAATCCAAAACCAAGATGATTTTCAATTTTTTATGGAGGTTGGGGTCCTCCAGACGAAGGGGGAATGTGAGCCCCAGGAATTAATGCAGTACCACCCCTTACAGCCGACCCCCCCTCCTCTCCGAANATCCCCTTCCACAGTCTGCCAGCGACCCCTAATCCAAAACCAAGATGATTTTCAATTTTTTATGGAGGTTGGGGTCCTCCAGACGAAGGGGGAATGTGAGCCCCAGGAATTAATGCAGTACCACCCCTTACAGCCGACCCCCCCTCCTCTCCGAAGTTGAAAAAGGGTCTGAAACACATGAGGGAGCATGTCCCCACTAAGAGTAACCTTTTTCCAAAGGAGGAAGGCCCCAACTAATTGGCTCCACGTATTGGGTACTAGTTGGGTGGGAGCGAGGTTATCATGCCTAAGGATAAATTTGAAAAAAAAAATGTGTAAAGGCAGCCTAAGCTCCCCTCCCCTCCCCTCCCCCCCTTCCGCCGCTACGCAACCCTACCTAGGGAAATAGGCCCTTTCCTCTTGGGTCGGCAACAACAGCTCAATATCGTCAGGAATCCTATACGACTTTCTATATCCCTCAAGCTCGTCCTTATTTACATCAATTGGCCATAAAGAGGCCCCCAACCTAATACTATAGTCAATGGGTCCCTCCTGCATCATCCACGCACTGTGGGGCCCCCCATTGCCTCCATAATTCTCCCAATGGGAATAACTGGGAGAATCCAAGGGTCGGCACAAATCAAGCCATATCTACCCCAGAAGACCCCTCGGTATCACCATTCTTCGAAGAAGAAGCCATTAAAATTGAAAGAAATGAGTGAAAATCGACTCAATAAAAAGAGGTACTTACGCAAACTCTAGAAACCCAACCCCTGAAGTTATAAAACAAAAGAGCACGATCAAATCACCAGCTACGACAAGAAATATCAGGCTCGGACAAGAGAATCTCAAGAACTTTGTCTCT
>CAIGRO010298749.1:7102-26796 GCA_903798355.1 Fraxinus baroniana
AAAAAAAAAAAAAAAAAAAAGCAACTTTACTCGAGAATTAGAATGTTTTAACTTTCTTCTGGCCTCTTCGAGCCCTAGACGCAATTGCTTGTGACTTTTCTTTGTCATCCATTCATTGCCAATCATAGTATTTTAACAACTCTTCTAATTGGTAAAACTTATATGCTATAAAGCCAACTGCTCTAAAACTTACACTAACTTCAGTGAACCGGTCTGTTTCTCTAACTTGCTCAAGCTTCGCGGACGTTTCTTTCACCAACTGCCCAATTTGTAGCCCAGTCTTGTGGCTGCAGTCAGTGCATTGTAGAAACTAGTATTAGATTAGAAATACCACACTTTCAAACACACGGATTTTCTTTTCAGAAACGAAACAACTTTACTATCCATTCAAAAGTTAATTGAACCAACTATTACACAGACATTTGCATATAGTAGCTTCCAGAGCTTTGTGTTCATGACAGCAGAATTACATATCAACAAATTATTCAAAATTAGATTAATTTTTTGTTTGTTGACTTAACCCAAAAACTTACACTATTGATTCCTGAACCATTATGTAGGTGTTTTATTTCTAATCATTTTTTTTCGGAAGTACAACGAAGAATTGATTTTCTTACATAAATTATTCCATTAATCATAAAATTTCTTCCACAAACCAAGCAAATTACTATGAGCTGAATAGAGTGCCTTCCCTCCAGCAAGTTTAATCTACATGAAAATTCAATAAACGCCAAAACGATATAATAAAACTCACAGTTTCTGGCGCAGGTCAATAGTGTCTTTGGGAGTTCCAAGGCTGTTAACTAGGCGTCTATAGGCTGCGACAGCGGTGTTGATTCGGAAGACGCCGGCAGCAAGGGCTCGAGAAGGATCTTGTTGCAGGCTTGCATGTGAGGTCAAAGCCCGGCCCGATTCAAGATCTTCAAAGCTCATATCGATATCAATAAACGATTATCGTTACTGGAACAACAACAAAATCTATCTATTCACTCAGAAAACTGTTGAAATCGGTTGAATGATTCGAAAAGGGAGGAGTTGTATACGTAACGACAGAGGAAGGAAACTACTAGGCCTCTCTCTCTGCATTTTTAAAGGGAAATTGCAACTTCTCCCCCATTCAATTGCATGCTTAGTCCCTAACTTATAGACCAAATTTGAAACTTCGTTCCTAATTTGCTTTTCCTGCAGATTCGTCTTCGATATTTCAATTCAAGAGCATCATCAATTGCCACTAGATAGATTACGTTCACTTGACATTTTTTATTAAAATCAATTCTACTTTTATTTTTCAATTTGGTAGGGTCGTTTATCCTTTATTGGATGAATCACCATTTAATTATTGAAATGTCATTTTATTTTTATTTTTGGTTAAGAAGTAGTTTCTTGACCTTAGCGGAAAGTAGCAATCTTCTTTCAAAAATCAAATTTTCATCACATTCTTGTCCAATAGCAAAGTAAGTCCCTCATCACGTTTTCCTTCCATTTCAACCATTAAATCCATGTGAGTTACAAACATTTGTTAATAAAAGGGCAAAATAATCGAGTTACTTAAACTCATATACCAAGAACTTTGAATAAAAAAGGCACTTCGAACTTTTTTATATATAAAAAAAGGAAAAAGAATAAAAATTAATTTTAATTGTTCAACCGTTGATTCTTATACCGCTTTCGCCAAAACATCCTAACAAAAAACCTTTTAACAGCCATTCGATTTATCTTCTACTTTGCTTCGCATGGTCATCGAGAAAGATGTTTCGCAGACGTCATGGTGAATAAAGTAATTTTTAAAACTCTTTTAACGTGTTATTCATTTAATATTCTTTCATGTCTGACTTGGTAGAAGCTAGAAGGGATACGAAGAAACACTCTGTCGAAGGGGTACCAAGCTTTGTGATTCTTCAAAAGTTAGGGACGTCTTTGTAATAGTCAGATACCTCGGGAGTCTTTATTGTCATTTTTATTATTTCTCAATTACCTCAATATATTAAATTCGAGAATAATATAATTTTTTTCTCTGTGAACCACGTGAAACAAACGTATCCACAACGTTGTCTATTGACCAGATCTAAAGTCGCATCGGCGACTTCTAATCTGGAACTTTACACTCCAGACCCCCACCGTTCTTCTCTTCTCCTTTAAGCATACAAGCCATGTAATTCCTCGCTCCCGTACCAACTGAAAATATCAATCTATAATCTCATCAAAATTCCACATCAAATAAATCGGTTTTCGTTTTTTTGCTCTCCTGGTTTCGAATACTCCTGTACAAATGTCGGTTAGTGATTCTATTCGATTTTTGTTTCAGTTATATCTGAATTAATTATATTACATTGATTGTGCAAATGATTTATTTTAATATGACTGTTGAGGTATGATTGATTTGATTAGATTTGTGTAAACTGTAATTTATTTGTGATTCAAACACGCCGCGATATTCTTGATCTATTACCGGATTTAATTGAATTACTACTGATGTAATTTTATATGAATACCGGTGTATGTCGACGTATGGGGGGTGCATGCTTCAACTGTTGTCCATTTAGATGGACTCAAGATCTACAGGTTTTTCAATAACTTTAACGGACAGTCTAGCATGTCATTAAAAATCATTTTAAAAAGATAATAGAGATGTTTATCCTAGTCATAAATAACATTGTGCTAAATGTGGTGTTATGGGCCTTATGGCAAAACATAATTTGTATGTGTCATAAAATGGGGTAAAAATCTTTGTCAGTATAGGTTGTATTCTAAAATTGCATCTGCAAAATGGGATATTCATTAAGATGAATGCTTGATCTTGTAACAGTTGTAGTTGTACCATTGCTAGATTGTTAAATTTTTCAAGGAGGCTATTAATTGTGCATATAAAATGAACCCTAAATAAAGTCTAAACTTGCATATTAACTTAGCTCCCGTTTGACAAAGCTTTTTTTTTTTTTTAAAAAAAATATAAGCTAGTCAAAATTTATTTTTGACCGCATATTTCATTGGGCTCACAACTTTTATCCACTTTTTAACCATGGGACCCACCAGATTATAATTTCAAGAAGCTTTGTCAATCAGGGGCTTAATTGCTAAGACAACAAACTTGAAGTTTTAGTTCGTATTTCCAACTGAGAGTGGTTGGAGATGACGCAAAATGTTCAGTCCTGCATTATTTCAGTTGAGTAATAATCTCTTATCAAGGATTTGAAATTATAATAGAGAACATTCCCTTCTGTTTTTGACTCCCAGTTCAGCTTTCTGCAAATGAAAGTAAAAAATAAAACCTATTGGAAATTCAAGTTGAACTTGTATATTCAGAGATTTTTTGCATTGAATCTCTCTTTATCTTCCTCTGAGGGTAACTCGTGGTCATTACTATTTTTTTCTGCATGAAGTTCCATTCTCTCTCCCTTTTGTATTGTTTTCCACTAACGGTGTAATTCACAATGGCAGGTAAGAACTGTGAAAGTGAGCAATGTCTCTTTAGGTGCTTCTGAACAAGATATCAAGGAGTTCTTTTCTTTCTCTGGGGAAATTGAACATGTTGGATTAAAGAGGTTGTATTCTTGGCCATTTTGTGCTGCTTTCCTCCTTTCAATTTGCTGCATTTTTTTAACCATCCAATTGTTCGCCTTACCCTTACATCTTCATCCAAATGATTGTAAAATTTATGTATGTCATTGCTTCATTTCTTCTCTGTTTTGATTTTAGTGAGAACGAGCGGGCGCAAACTGCATTTGTCACTTTCAAGGATCCTCAGGGTGCAGAAACTGCGGTTCTTCTTTCGGTATTCCTTTCAATTTCTTTGAGTTATAGTTAAATCATTTTAGAATTTTTTCCTTGAATCGATCTTTTGTACGAGGAAAATTGACAACTAGTCTTATTGAATTATTGGCAAAGGGGAGAGTAAGGGATCCTACTTGTTGTCTTTTATAGTCAATTTCTGCGAGACTATCATGGCATCCAATAAAGTTGAGTTTTAATTTTCCTGGGGAGAAATATTACAAATCCCTTTAAAAAATTCTAATATATGAAAAATCCATAATATTTTCATTTATCATAAGAATACCAGAACACCTGTGGTTCTTTCTTAAAGCAGAGTGGCCTCGTTGCTCTCGTTAAATATTAGACCAATTAGTCGATTTAAGACAGTAGCATAAACTCCAGGCAGATGACCTTGGTTCAAGTCTCCTTTTGGGGGGAGGGGTGAAAATCCTTTGATCCCCTTTTTTAAAAATAAAGAGAAGACAGTAGAATAAGGTGGGTACTTTCTATTTGGTGTTTCTCTAATGTAGCCTATATCATCTTATCGGATTACTGAATGTGGCACAAATCATTTTTTTTCAACGTATGTCCGACTAGTCTTGGTAATAAAGGCAGCCTTTCATTTGGAATTTTGCAAGCCACCACCAAATGCTTTTTGTGCCTAGTTTTGTGGATGGTATTTTTGGCAGTCTCAATTTCCATCTTCAATTTGTGTGGTTTTCCTTGGATAGAAAGTTAATTAAACAACTTGTTAGGATCGTTCCCTTTTTATGGTCATGTTATGCCATCTTCTCTGTTGTGCATGTGTTCAGAAGGTGGAAAATGATATTTCTATTGAACGAAGTACTGTACTTGATAATCAATTTTTTTACCCTGTTCTACCGAACTTGTATTTGTGAGGTAGAAAATTTTAAGGCACCTGCTTCTGTTTTAGTTTGTGTTTGTAATAATGGTAATTAAAGACGCCCCCATTTGGGTTTCATTTTATTCTCCTAAAATTCTACCTTTCAAAGTCAAACATTAATTTTAACTGCACATTTTATAATACCTACAAGTACTATCCACTTATCAACAACTTATTTCTTGAAAAGTAGAATAGCAAAATGAAATGAAACGCAAATGGAGGCTCAGATGCTTCTCTTATGATTGAATATGAATTTATTTAGCAGCCTCAGTCTTATTGTAAATATACAATAAGAATTATTGTATAAAAAAATTATTTATCATGTTGAATAAATTTTCTTGTTATTGCCTCCTGTAACGTCTCTTATAAAGATTAGCCTGTTCGGTTTTCCAGGGAGCTACCATAGTTGATCAGACAGTTACCGTGGCCCTCGAACCAGATTACGTGCTGCCGCCTACAGCTTCAGCAACAATTGCTGTATGAATTTTCAGCATCTTCTCTGAATCTTACATCTCTTAGATAATTGTTCCTCACCAGTCTTCTGCATTGTGTCTTCAGGCAGCAGAAAACAAGAATGAAGGCGGTGCTGCATCTGTTGTCCAGAAGGCAGAAGATGTCGTAAGCAGCATGCTCGCAAAGGGTTTTATCTTGGGGAAGGATGCACTTAACAAAGCAAAAGCCTTGGACGAGAAGCACCAATTCACTTCCACTGCTTCATCCAAAGTAGTTTCATTGGACCAAAAGATCGGGTTGAGTGAGAAAATCAGCCTTGGAGCAACCATTGTCAATGATAAAGTGAAGGAAATGGACCAGAAGTTTCAGGTTTCTGAGATGACAAAGTCTGCTCTTTCAACTGCCGAGCAGACGGTTAGCAATGCTGGATCCGCCATTATGAAAAACAGATACGTTTTGACTGGTGCTTCGTGGGTTACCGGTGCTTTCAGTAGGGTTACCAAGGCTGCTGGGGAAGTCGGGCAAAGGACGATGGATAAGGTAGCTGAAGACGATGCTGGAAAAAATGCAGTAGCCGGATACGCTCACGTTCAGAGTTCTGAATCCCCCAAAGTTGCAACAATTGAAACGAAGCCCTCTTCTCCTCGGGGCTTGGTTCTTTAAAGTATGAACTATATATGTTTAAGGGTATTTGCTCAGATATTCTAAGATTGTCAATTGTCCAAATATATGACCAACTTATAAACAATTCTATTATTTACAAAATTAACATCTTAATATGGTATTAAATTTCAGGCATCAGAAAAACTTGTTCTAATTTCAAATTCAGTTATAATAAATAAACATGTTTTAATTTCATGCCATTCCATTGGTTATCATTTAAAATAACTCAAATTTAGTTATTTTCTCTGTTTCTCGATCATATTATTCCTTTGCTTAGACTACTTTTCTTCAGGCTAGAAAAGTCTTTTCTTATCTTATCTAACATGCTCTCGTTTACGACAACATTATCAATGTTGGCCACGAAGGAATCATTCGCAAGAGAAGGTTTCCCAGTTAAGATATGAACAGTAGTTCAAGATTATCAGGAGGAGTGTTTGAGTTGATTAGATCTCGATGAGGCCAAGAGGAAGGCTTCTTCACAGGGCGTCGTGACCTAAACTTCGAAATTGATGTGGCTCTTACAGGGAGGGCAATCTTCTCTTCCGGCCTTCACCTCCTGTCTGGCCCGAAAGTAGAGAGAACCAAATACAATGGAGGAGATTCCACTCTCTTGGAAGTCCTCGTCTCCTTTATTACTTTTCGTGACTCATCTTGAATCAAGACGAAGAATACTTAAATTTTGAATAAGTTAATATTGTGATTGTATGTTTAAGTATGTTGGATGAGATCTGACTGGATAAGAGGAATCAAATCCTCCCGTAAATTTTTTTAGTATCATTCAAAGATGATTTAGAAAACTGAAAAGCAATAAAGAAAATAATGACTTATAAATTTTCTGAAAATTATTAAACAAACAATATCTTAACGTCTCAACATTTTAAGTCCATTTTCTGACGTGGCAACTCACCAATCTCAACTACCAACCGCTGCACAAACATATAAATCTGGATAGGCAACGGTTCTTGAATTTAATTTTCATAAAGCAACTGCTAAAGTTCTTTTCTTTACCTTTGATTTCAAAATTCATTACTGGGTTTTTTTCTTGATAATGATGGTTAGTTACATTCAATGGCCAAAACAGAATGCACTTTCATTTTATCAAATGATATTTTAATAGTTGACACTCCTGTTTTTTCGTAATCTTTCGCAATGTGGCAGGAAATCCTAATTCAATTTTCCTGCTCAAGTACTAATCCTTCGTTAACTTAACTGCACACATTGTTTGCAGGCAGAAGATGGCTCTTCTGAGAGCGAAAGGAGGCGTAAGAAACTTAGGCATGAAAAGCTTTCAAGGGAGGATTCCAGGTTTTCTCCTGATGTTGTGATCAAAGCGACAAGGATAGTGGAGGCGGTTAAAATTTCTGCATCGCGTGGATTGAAACTAAATGCGAATGTAGAATCGTCTACAGAGTGTGCTTTTCTTAAGAAAGATTGTTTTGATCTTAAGACAGATAAGTTTAGCATAAATGATTTTTCTTGGACAGAGGAAATAACAGAATGTCCTGTATATCATCCATCAAAGGAGGAATTTGAGGATCCTTTGGTTTATGTGCAGAAAATTGCTGCAGAAGCATCAAAATATGGTATCAATATGTGATCGGAATATCTTTCCTTTTAATTAGTTGAAACATCGTTCAATAACTCCGAAAAATTAAAATATTCCATTAATTTGCACATAAGCTAAGGTTTATTGAATTCATAGTTATAATTACTTCAAGTTCTCGGTTTTATATGGAATATGTTCTTTTTTCATTGACTCCAAGGCGGTGTTGATTGAATTTTTAGGCATTTGTAAGGTTGTTCCTCCTTTGATTTCTTCAATCCCAGCCGGGGTAGTGCTAATGAACGAGAAAAGAGGTTTTAAGTTCACGACTAAAGTGCAACCTCTCCGACTTGCACAATGGGATAACGATGACAAGATCTTCTTCTTCATCAAAGAAAGGTGTCTTTGGAATATTTTAATTGTGAAAACGATGCAAATTTGTTTCACTTTCTTCACGATTTAGACCTTCTAACTTTGTTTCAGATATTATACGATTCGTGAATTTGAGAAAATGGCAAACAAGGCAACTTCTAGAAGATATTGCACTTCTGGATGCCTTCCTTCAACATATTTGGAAAGGGAATTTTGGAGTGAAATGGTGCATGGAAAGAAAGGAACTGTTGAATATGGTATCAATGTGGATGGAAGTGCCTTCTCGTGTGCCCCTGACGATCCTCTTTCTACGAGCAAATGGAACTTGAAGGTTTTTAATTTTCTTCTCTCTGTTTTTCTTTACACATGCATATGAATTCTCTTTTCTTCAATTTTCAGATATCCAGCCAACCCCTTTTTGTATATTTTCCTTTAGTTCAGTCTTCTGATTTTATCAAGTGCATTTCTCTCAGACACTTCCAAAGCTTTCTAGATCTGCATTGCGTCTACTGGGAACTGCAATTCAGGTAGATGATAACTATAACACGATGAAACTGATCTAATAGCATATTGCTTTATGTGCTTTTAGGGATTTTTATTTTGTTGTAGGGAGTATCAGAACCAATGCTTTACATTGGAATGCTATTTAGCATGTTTGCATGGCACATCGAGGATCAGTATCTATATAGGTAATTTAACAGCTCAAAAAGTTCCAATATGTCCCCATTATATAATTTTTTAGACTCATTTACAATATTTTGGTTCGGCCTTATCAGCATTAACTATCATCACTGTGGCGCTCCAAAAACATGGTATGGAGTTCCCAGTTATGCAGCTCTTCAATTAGAGAAAATTGTCCAAAACTGTATTTATAACAATGAAATTTTACATCTGGAGGGAGAAGATGGAGCTTTCGACATTCTAGCAGAGAAAACAACAATGTTTCCTCCAAATATTTTACTGCAACATAATGTCCCGGTTTATAAATCTGTTCAAATGCCAGGGGAGTTTATAATCACCTTTCCCAGAGCCTATCACGCGGGATTTAGTCATGGTAAGAAGTTTGGTACTTTTAGTGCATGTTTCATAGTTATTCTCTCAACCAAACATGTGATTAACTCGTGTTACAATGCACAAAGGACATTGCGCAACGAAGCTGATCTTTTACTATTTTTTACATTCAGGCTTTAACTGTGGTGAGGCAGTAAATTTTGCAGTTGGAGATTGGTTTCCCTTTGGGGCAGAAGCTAGCACTCGTTATGCTAAGCTCGGAAGAATCCCAATTATCCCTTACGAAGAACTCCTCTGCAAAGAAGCGATGCTGCTTTTTAAGTCTTCGAGTCATGAACACAATTTACCTTCAGATTCTCTCTCTCTTTGTTGTGTGAAGATTTCATTTGCATGTCTGTTAAGATCACATCACCTTGCGCGCTGGTGTTTGAAGAAACTAACAAAATCAGCAACTATTTGTCCTAAGTCTCAAGGAACCATCTATTGTATCCTATGTAAACGGGAATGTTATGTGGCACATCTCGTGTGCAAATGTTACGAAGATCCCATATGCCTTTTTCATGGTACTAACTCTTTTACTTGCCGTGAATTCAAATTTATGAGCGTGTTCCTTTTTCCCTTTTCCTTTTAAAAAACTAGAATCACATTGCATTAAAAATAGCTCTTTATGATGGATGGACTGAAATAATATTCATGTAAATTGGAACTGATATTTCACTTTGTGATGCAGAGAGGGAGGTTCTTAACTGCCAATGTGGAGCTTCCTGCAGAATATATCTTAGAGACGACATATTAGAAATGGAAGCCGCAGCAAAAATGTTTGAACGGGAAGAAGAAATACATAGGAAAGTTGAGCTACAATTGGAATGTGATCCTTACTTGTGGATGCAGAATATAATTTCGAGCACAAAACAGAAGTACATTCCTTACTGTGAAGTAAGTATGGAATTGCACATATGCTTGCTTTCTAAATCTAAGATTTCGATCCCTTCATCATTAGTCTCTCAACATTTTACGACTGTCTGTCTTTACCAAGTTGGATTAATATGTCGTATAGCTTAGTCCAATCAAATATGATACACGGAATTTTCTTGGAACGAACTTGACAAGACTCGATAATCCAGTTAAATTTCGCGTTACATTGGTATATAATGACAACCCTCTATCTGTATCAGTGTCTTTCAGGTCTGAATGAGGACAACCATAAACGAATCCATGGTCGAAATGCTAAACTCAAAGCAAACAGGAAGAGGAGGAGGAATCAAAGGAAATATCTTAGAATAGAAAAAGTGATGAAATCCAAAGTGGAGCAGGAAAGAGCATGAAGAATCCCAGTATAAAGAAATGTAATTCACTGCAAACAACAAGAAAGAATTCCAAGAAAATCTTATTGTCATAAAGGAGATTGTACATCATAAAAGGGTCATAAACTGCAGAATTTTAGTGGGTATGTGCCTGTTAGGATGGCAGTCACTATGTAGTAGTTCAGTGTTAGTAAAAATATGTATTTATCTTCAAGTATTTGATCCCTATTCAGACGATATCTAGGAATGTGTATCTTCCATCACTTCTTTTACGACCTTTTAAAGTCGATTCAAATTAAAACTCTGTACATATGTAGTCAAGAGAATGAGAGGACGAAGCACGAGTAACTTGACGACAGAAAGAGAGAGAAGAACATCAATGATGTAGAATTCAACTGTAAAAGGAAAGAAAAGAAGTGATGCAAAGTTGGTAGGAGAAACATAATCAAGCCCTTTATTGATTGAGAAATGCTATTCATAGTGACCGACTACCGTAATCATCCTATCATATGTGCCACGTAGGATAATCATGGTAGTTACTCACTATGAATAACATTCTTCTAATTGATTAGGCGAATAACCCTCCCAAACCACTATTCTATTGAGCATTATTTCGAGAATCCATTACAAAATAAGTCCTCTCTCGTTAAAGTGATTAGCATCGAGAAGATAATTAAGTTTAGTGACAATAAACGAAGAAGAGGAGCACACGGGAGCGCTATTGGAGAATTAAGGAATTTGCGACCACTCTTATCATATATTGTTGAAAGGCGACGAAATTCAATTGAAATCAGTCCAAACAACTAAGTACGGTATGTGATATGGAGTATGCCGGTTAATTTCATTTCAGTTGTTAACTATATCTCAATTAGAACTTCTACTGATTACTATACATATTAATTGAGGATATTTGACATCATCCGACCTTAGCTCAGTTGGTAGAGCGGAGGACTGTAGTTGTGTTGCTGTAATCCTTAGGTCGCTGGTTCGAATCCGGCAGGTCGGATTTTTATTTTTTAGTTTTTTGCATTTAAATTTTTAAATTGAAAATTGTGATAAATTGAGCAATCTTCTTTTATTCTTCAAAAGTAAGCCACTGTTTGATGAGGATTAAAATCGAATTTTGATAAAAGTCTATGAAATGTGGTTGAAAATTTGTGAGTCTCATAAAATAAGCGATTAAAATTAATTATTGATTTTAATTTAGATTAAAATTCGAATTTTGATTTCTACCAAAAAGTGTTTAAATTATAAAGTGTACTTATTTTCCTATTTTTAAGTTTTTGTTGAGAAATGTGATAAATGGAGCAATCTTCTTTTATTCTTCAAAAGTAAGTCACTGTTTGACAAGGATTAAAATCGAATTTTGATAGAAGTCGATGAATTATGGTTGAAAAGTTGTGGTTCTCATAAAATATGTGATTAAAATTAATTATTGATTTTGAACTTAAATTAAAATTCGAATTTTAATTTCTACCAAAAACTGGTTAAATTATAAAGTGTACTAAGTTCACCCATATTCTAACGTTATCTACTTTAATGGGAAGAGATTCGATTTTTCCAAAGCACCCGTAAGAATACAAGAGAAAACAATTTTTTTATTTTTTTATTTTTTTGTCTAACGTCAAATTTTATTTTATTTTTTCCATATAAGTTTGATGCTTGCAATCAAACATGTCTAATGATTTTTGGGTAGAGAACAATATATTTGTGGACTGAGTTTGGATTATGTATATTTTATTGAGCTTATTTCTTTTTAAAATTTAATAATTATTTAACATTTTATCGAGCCAAACTTTAAATGATTATGTTACATATATATCATAATTTACAGATGTGTTTACCAACAAATGATGTGACGAGATTTAATTGAATCAAAATTTTACCAATCAAATTTAAAAAAATTCTCCACTTTCTTTTTGACTCCTTATCAACCTATAAAATATATATATAAATGGTTGTTGACCTATGGTTGATCGTAATTTTAAAATTTTGATTACAACAAACAAGTTAATCTTGTTTACTAATAATTGAATTTAAAGTGAATATAGTTTTCAAAGCATCCAACGATAAATTGGTCGATTGTTGTCAAAAGAGCAAAATCAAGACTATCACAAATCGAACTCGTGAAGAACGTAGGGATCGAAGTCAAACATTCGAGACAAGTCCTTCAAGAAAATATATTAAAAGATAAACGTCAAAGAAAGATCAAGAGTTTAAGAGTCAAACGTCAAAGAAATATCAAGACGAGAGCCTAAGAGCCAAATTTCGAAACAAGATTAAATATTAGATCTATTCGTTCAAATGTAAATGTACTAAAACTTTGATCTTTGACAATGAATGATAAAAGCTAAAAAATCATTTTTTGCATTAAAAGTTACTTTGATTATCATTTGCATAAAATGTTTTTATCAATAGTAAAATTGATTTTCAAAATGATATTTGAACTTATATCATATTTTTAAAACACCATTTTACCTTGAAAAGTGTTAAAAACACATTCTAAAAGTCTGCATTTGTCAAAATATTCAATTCGGATCAAACGAGGTCAAAAATGAGAAAATCGGACAAAACAGTTGGACTTCCGGTCTGAGCATACGGACTTCCGGAGGGTCATCCGGATCCCCAGAAAGTTTCGCAAAATCTTCCTCCATAAATTCGTAAAAGGTGGACATCTGATTCGTCCATGCGAACATTCTGTTGACGCAATGGTCATATTTTTTACCGTGAGATTTCATATGTATAACAGTTATTTTGGTCGTCCGCATCTAAGGCGGACGTCCAATTGGTTGTCCGATAAGACGAAGTATTTTGCTATTTGAGCTCTATAAATACTCTCACTCTTTCCATTCTCTTCAAAAACATTTAAGAGCATCAAAGTGGGATATAATTTGAGAGATTTCTTTATGTTTATATTTGCATTAATTTCATTTATTTTTTCATATAAAAAACTTTGATTCATCTCTCTTTTTGTACTTAATTTATTTCTTTTATTCATAAAAAAGATATATTTCTAAGAAGATATTTGAACTTGCATTACATATATTTCTTCTATTATTCCATATTGAAAATTTTGATTGATTTTGTCAAACTTCTACACTTAGCAATTTTCTTCATGGACTTTGTTTGGTATACATAATATATGTACATAACCCTCACTGGGGTGGGGTCTGCATTTTTTTGCGAGTACGCTCTTATATACATATATTATGTATACTTAGCATTTTTCTTTATCAAAATATCTCATTTATTTCTTAATATTTAATTTATTACAATTGTTCATTTAAAGAGAGAAATATTTTCAGAAGATTTTTGAACTCAAATGTCATTTGATTATTCTCATTGAAAAACTTTGATTAATTGAATCTAATTTTTAACTATCATATTTATTAAAGTTTTTCATCTAACGCTTGAGCTTCGTTTGTTATTATTTATTGAAATGTTAACATCTCTCAATACTTAACTTATTTGTATTATTTATCAAAAGAGAAATTTCATTTTAAATCATTTTGATAAAGTGTGGATCGTGTTGAAATCCCATAAAGATCAATATTTTATTGAGATCGGTGTTCTTATTGTAAGTCACTGTGTGGGTCATATTGATATATCATAAAACTCAATAGTGTAGATCATATTGAAATCTCGTTAAAACTTAATAGTGGATCATGTTGAAGTCCCATAAAATTCAACATTGTATAAGGATCGATACTCTTTGTTTATAAGTAATCGGAAGCGTTGTAAATGGTTGGATTACATCATAAGTCAATCAGAATAGTGAAAAATGTCTCATTCATGCTACAGAACTTGATAACGATGGACGTAAATCATTGTTTTGGATCTAACCTCCACAATTATATTGTTTGCACCATTTCTCCCTTTTAATTTTTTTCTTTTATATTTGTGTTTATTATTTGAATTAATCTATTTAATTTTTACTTACTTGAATTTAGATTAATTTTTCGAAAAAAAAAATAAAATCTATTCAAACCGCATGATTAGCTATTGTTAGGATATCAATGAGTACAACATGTGTATTTTTCAATTTTAAAATACAAAATTACTTCCTAAAAAGAAGAGACGGCTTTTTTCCGTCAAGCCTTACGCGGTCAACGTAAAATTGACTTTATTTTTCTCCATAAGATGGGGCCCTCTAGAACACGGTTTCCAAGTATATTTTATAACTGTCCTGGAATTTTATGATTTTCTATTTCGTAAAGTACAAGACCCAAGACAGAGACTGCAACGCTTTTTAGGAACTCCGGCAGATTTCCAAGCAAGAGAAAAAAATCGCGTCTTCTCAACAACAACTTGCTGCTTTCAATTCTAAGGTACCCTTTCAAACCCTTCTTTTTTTGATCTGATCATCGAATTTCCTTGTGTATTTTGATTATCTCTTATGGTGACGTAGTTTATCCGTGGTGAAACTTGGATTATTTTAATGGTGGATGTTAGTTTATTTTATGGGTTTTTGCTTTGATACTTTATGGGTTTGTGGAAAGATTTGTTTCTCGGTTTTTTAAAAGTATCTAAGAAAATTTAGTTTTCCAGAAGATGAGCGATAATTTAATGGAAAAAGTTAGTGCCTTTGGGGAAAAATTGAAGATTGGAGGGACTGAGGTGGGGCAGAAGATAAGTGCTGGTGTGAGTTCAATGAGTTTCAAGATGAAGGAATTTTTCCAAGGTCCAAATCAGACGGAGAAGATTGTTGAGGAAGCCACTGCCGAAACCCTAGATGAGCCAGATTGGGCCACAAATCTTGAACTTTGTGATATGATCAACCATGATAGGATCAATAGTGTTGATTTGATTCGGGGAATAAAGAAACGCATTATGTTGAAGAACGCCAGGGTTCAGTACTTGGCTCTTGTGTTGCTTGAAACTGTTGTGAAGAACTGTGAGAAAGCGTTCTCTGAAGTGGCTGCTGAAAGGGTGCTTGATGAGATGGTGAAGCTGATTGATGATCCACATACTTTAGTCAACAATCGGAATAAAGCACTGACACTGATTGAATCTTGGGGAGAGTCCTCGAATGAGCTCCGGTACTTGCCTGTTTATGAAGAGACATACAAGGTATCTCGTCTGTTAAATGTAACTGATATAATTAGTTCGTTGATTATTGCTTTCTTTTTGACTTTGTTATATGCAAACAACAAGCAATTAGAAGACCAATTGTCCCTGTGTCTCATCTTTTGTAAGCATAGGTTTTCTTTACTTGAGCAAAATTTTCCTGCAGTTTATATAGAATTATCATTTGTACATCCCCATTCCATTTTTTTCTATAATATAAATATTTCTAGCTGGTGGCCTGCCCGAATAATTTGATTGCTTCTAGTCTTGCACATTGTAAAGCAGACTTCTAGCAATTTATTAATATGATTAAAAATTTGCTACGATAGTAACAGTCAGAGTTAGCACACAAATTAATGGAAAAGATTAAGACTTGACTAAGTTGTTAATCAGAGTGAACAGACTATAGTTGTTGCTAACTTTTCTTGTGCATATGCTTAAGTTTTAATTAAGACTTGACTAAGTTGTTAATCAGAGTGAATAGACTTTAGTTGTTGCTAACTTTTCTGGTGAATATGGTTAAGTTTTAAACTATATAAATTTATGCAAAGGCATGTGAACTGGATAGCCAAGGGCTTAGTTTATTGTCACGGTATTACCACATCATTCCCAGCTCTGATATATTTTCTTGAACTTATTTCCTCATATTCTTGGCTCTTGCCTTATCTTAGAGTCTGAAATCAAGAGGGATAAGGTTTCCTGGCCGTGATAACGAAAGTTTAGCTCCTATATTCACTCCTCCCAGATCTGTCTCAGCTTCGGAATCAGATGCTACTCTTGCACAACAACTACATCAGGATATCCCAGTGCAAACCTTTTCAGCAGAACAAACGAAAGAATCATTTGACGTGGCAAGAAACAGTGTGGAGCTTCTTAGCACCGTTTTATCCTCTTCCCCCAAGCAAGATGCTCTCAAGGTACTCTT
The DNA here is from genome assembly GCA_903798355.1 of Fraxinus baroniana. Classification (NCBI taxonomy): domain Eukaryota; kingdom Viridiplantae; phylum Streptophyta; class Magnoliopsida; order Lamiales; family Oleaceae; genus Fraxinus; species Fraxinus baroniana. Next base: position 23,095 of record CAIGRO010298749.1, read on the forward strand.
ACAACTTAATATTAATGTCAAATGTGAAATTTTGGAACTTCTCTTACTCTTAAATATCATGTAAGAGCTCATTCAAAGTCTGAGTTTTCTGCTACAGTGTTCTGGCCTTTTTCTTTCCCCAAATCCATGTTTTTAGAATTTTGTTTAAGTTGATTATCTTGTTGTGTAGTTGCTTTGTGCAATAGTTACGTAATCTTGGTTGTTATACATCATTAAATAATTGGGGTATATGTCCCCCCTTTTTTTCCATTATCCTATACTATTTAGTTATTTTGCTTCTTCTGGAAAATGTTTTGTGGGACTTTGAAGAGCATTGTTTTCTTTGCAATCAAACTTCACTGGCCACATCAGTTCTTTTGATATTCATTTGCAGTAGTGGTTTATACTAATTATTTGTATCCATGATCGAGATTTCTTTTCTGTTGACAATGACAGCCATCAAATCAATCATCGAGATTTGATTGCAAACATTAAACTTGATTTCTCATTTTTATTTGTTGCATAGCAGATGATTTCTAGTCTATGTCTTTTCAAGTATAAAAGGGACTTCACATTAGCAAAATTATCATATTTTATCCAACTATAACAAACTTCTACGTTCTTGACAATAAAGGAGGAGATTTTACTGTTGAAATAAACATTTCTAAAATTAACTGGATTTAACGGAAGAAGCTTGGAATTTTTGCATTCATGTTTTAGTCATAACTCCATTCATGGCATCACTTTGGGGTTTTATGCTCTCTGTTCTAGACATATTGTCTTTGGTTCTACTCCAGTTTCTGATGTTGGAGGTTTCTTCAGTCTCTTCTATTTCTTTGTTTGATGTGTCTCAAGTCAAATTAGATTTATAATAATGTTAAAAGACTTTATCACTATATAAGTTGTAACTGAAAATCAGTTCAGACATTGTGGATTAAGTTTATGAAGTGCAAGTCTGAATGAAGGGGAGATTCAGTTTGTTATAAATTAATCAAGAGGGTCTTATTTTTGGTAAATTTATGAAATTATTTATTAATATAAAGAATTTATGTAACTCGATCGATGAATTATGGGAATGTTACAACGCAGAATGTATAATTTATTTGAGCCACGTAACAAATTAAGCATGCACTGGTTTATCATATAGTGGCTGGAGTTCTGTTTAGTTTATTTTGATGTCATAAAACTTTCAAATGATATTTTTCTTCTTTGAAGCACAATATTTTTGTTTCTTCTTTTCGAATAACTTTTAGATTGTTTTTGCAGGATGAATTGACCATTACACTTGTACAACAGTGCCGAAAGTCGCAATATACTGTTCAAAGAATCATCGAGACAGCTGGAGATAATGAGGCCGTACTCTTTGAAGCACTGAATGTGAATGACGAAATTCTGAAAGTCCTTTCTAAATTTGATGACATGAAGAAACCTTTGGTGGTTCAGAGGGAGCCAGAACCTGCTATGATACCTGTATCTGTTGAGCCCGATGATTCACCCCGGGTAGGAAAAGAAGAAGCTCTTATCAGAAAATCATCAGGCGCTTATAGTGGATCGCATGGAGAGAGCAATGATGACTTGATGGACGATCTTGATGAGATGATTTTTGGCAAGAAAGCTGGTGGTACATCGGATTCAGAATCAAAGAAGCAGCAGCCATTTAAAGATGATCTTATTAAATTTTAACTATCCTAAGGCCTTGGACAATGTTGATGTGAAGCTACATTGATATTTTAACTTCAATTCTTAAACTGTCACACTCTTTTCTTTGTAGAAATTTGCGTTTTTTAATCACATTATTTGAGCATATTTGTGTATACTATTTACAGTGGAACTTAAGGATATTTGTCATGTAAGGATTTGTTAACAAGATATTTTGCATGCGAATGTGATCTGATGTATGTTTGCTCATTGAGTAGTCTACTTAGCCTAACCTTCTCCTCTATTTATGTTTCTTTTCATAGATACTGTTAAGAAATATGTGCGGAAATGCAGGATAGTAAAAAAAAAAATATTACACGTTTCTCTTCCTTAATCATGTCTAGTCTTGTTCAATTAAGCATGCCAAACATGGTTTATTCAAGCCTGCACAAAACAAGTCGGGATGTGATTGGAGTTGGAAAATGAGGGTCTCGGGCCTACCGGTTTCATATACGAAAGAAAAAAATGGTAAAAGAAGAAAATATCCTGTTCATGCAATAAGGATGAGCCTTAGTCGTTACAGCAGCAAGTACGCATGTTCAAGATAACCAGGAAATTTGAATAAAAATTAAAATGGAAATCTGTTAACATTGCAGTTATATCTACACTAACATTAATGTACCCAGAAGTTATCATTTCAATTTCATTGTCCACTTATTACATCATGGCTTTGTTAATTCTTCTTATGGCACTCGTGTCCTCAGCCACTGCCATAGATACTCCTTCAAGAAACCAAGCCATTACTACAGCCATAGAAGAAATGCAGAGAGCCAATTACTTCACATTTGTAATGCTCATAAAGATGGCACCTTCCGACCTTATTGATGGCAACATCACATTCTTGATGCCTAACGACCGGATTCTTGCAAAAGCCGGGATGCCTGAGAACAGAGTGGCCGACTTCTTGCTCCGCCACTCGATCCCTTCACCTCTTCTTATGGAACACCTACTGCATTTCCCCACAGGTACCTTGATCCCAACATCTATGCCTGGATTTGTCCTCAAAATTTCAAACGATGGCCGAAGCCGGTTTTTTCTCAACAACGTTAGAATTATTAGTCCTAATATTTGTACTCGAGGGTCTTCTATAAAATGTCATGGCATAGACGGAGTAGTACAGGCCACGTCAATTATGCCCCAGCCTAACATAGTCCCACCTGCTTGTCCTAGTAATAGTACCCGAGAAGGTACTCCGGTGGCTGCAGCCCCGCCAGCAGCCCCATCGCCACCATCACCAGAACCTTTGGCTCCGGTACCAGTTCCGGCGAGTGCCCCACCACCTGCTGATTCAAATGGTAGTCCCCCGGCTTCCAATTCTCCTCGGATATGCAATGCAGGACTACTTGATTTTGGAATGGCATTTTTTATGGTATTTTTGTTTATCTAGTAGTTCATAAGATGATGTACATCACACTGGCTGTTGCCCAAATTAAATTAACCAAGCAAAATCGAAAATTGTACATGTCCAACTTACTATCATGACATTTCAAGTGATTATTATAAAATATTGACACAATCAGAATAGTCGAAAAGATCGTTTGTCAAGTGTAATATATACCTAAGAAACCTCGAAAGTGTGACATGTACATAGTATTTCTCTTTGATAACAGAATTAAGCCCCCGTTTGGTGCACATTATTTCTTAGAGAATGCATTTTTTGGTTAATATGATGGGGAATATGTGGTTGAAAAAGAAGGAAAAGTTAGTGATGTGATGGAAAATATTATTTTATTAAAGAATATGTGATTGAAAATGTGTAGAAGAATGAGAATAAAAAAAATGTGGCACAAACAGGGGCTAACTTGATTTTTCAATTGACTTAGTTTTAGGAGTACGATATAGCAAGTGACAACAGCAAGAATTCTCGGGAAAGATTGGCTCGACAAAAGCAGAATCTTCTGCATCGATTGGGTGAATGTTGTATCAAATTTTACAATAAAGAATTTGTATCCACAAGTCAAATAATCAGCTATTCCCTGATACTGAATTTTAAGGCCACAATGGTACTATCCTTTTCTTAGTGAT
>CAIGRO010298834.1:0-10874 GCA_903798355.1 Fraxinus baroniana
CAAAACATTCCTAATTTTAAGGATAGTTTTGTATGTACCCCATAATCTAATATATAAGACTATATTGGTTGCTAAGAGTTTCACTCAAAGGGGAGGGTATAGACTATAATAAAATATTTTGTCACATAATTAAATATATTTCTATAAGAATTCTAATACCTTTTATTTCACATTTTGATTTGAATTGGAATTAGATGGGAAACCTTTTTCTTTTTTTTTTTTTTTTTTTTGAATCATAACTTGGAAGAAAAGATTTGACTCAACAATAGGTTTTGAACAAAAAGAAAAATAAATTGTATGTACCTTTTGCATAAATCTTTATAAAGTTTAATTGAAACAAGATTTGATAAGAAAAGATTTGACTCGACAATTGGTTTTGAACAAAAAGAGAAATAAATTGTATGTGCCTTTTGCATAAATCTTTATAAAGTTTAATTGAAACGAGATTTGACACTTTTATAAATGGTCTTGATTTCAATGAAAATGAATATGATTCATCTTTTTATATTAAAGAAAAATGTTGTTCAAAATCTCGTTATCTTCTTTTGTAAATGGATGATATAGTACTTGTTGTGAGTAATGTTTCTTAAATTACCTCTACTAAACATAAATTAAAACTTGAATTTGAAATCAAAGATTTAGAACAAGCAAGAAGAATCTAGGAATGAAAATAAAGAGGATGGAGTAGGAAATAAGTTATTTCTAAACCAACAAACATAGAGCTCGTTTGACAACCATTTTGGTAGCAAAAAGAGTTTTGAATAGTGATTTTTAGAAGAATGGGTGATTAAAAAGTAAGGAAATTTTTTTTGACATACATGTACAATATTTTATTTTGTGAATGTGTGGAAAAAATGAACCTTTATCAAACCATAAAATAATTAAAGAGTATCAAACATGCACTTATATTTCTAAGGTGTTAGATAGATTTTCTATGCCTGAAGCAAAATTTGTAGGCTTTTCTTTAATCAGTCACTTTAAATTGTTAATAGAGCAATCACCTAAGATTGAAGAAGAACTGATTAGAATGAATAAAGTTCCTTGTGCTAATGCTGTGTGGTCTGTAATGTACATAATAATTTGTACTCAGTCAGATTTAGCTTAATTATGCCATCAATATTCTTTATGGATTCATGGACAATCCTAGTGAATGTCATTGAGATGCTATGAAATGAGTGTTTAGATATCTCAAGTGAACATCGAATATTAGTTTTATGTTTTATAAATTAAAAAGGTGATTTTATTAAGGGGGTTTGTTGACGTTGACTTTATTGGTAATGCTAACAATAGAAAATATATATCTGCTCATATGTATACTATAAATAACACATGTATTAGGTAAAAATCTCAGCTGCGTAAAATCGTGGCATTATCTTCAACTGGTTCTATATACATTGCAGTTATATACTGTAAAAGGAAGGTATTTGAGTAAAACATTTTATGAATGAATCTGAACTTGTTGAGAATAATGTTATTTTATGCTCTAACATAGATATTTAAGTAGAAATTATGTTTTTCATGATAGAACTTGTCATATAAATTTTAAATTTCATTTTATCAGAGATGTTATAGAGAAAGAAATCATGAAAATTATGAAAGTTTCTACTAAATGCAATCCAATAGACATGAGAACCAAAAACAACCTTTATATAAGTTCAAAGATTATTTAAATCTCTTAAATATTAATACTAGTTAATCTTTTGCAGGTACATTAGAGATGAAATGGAGAGAGTTAACATCTAAGACCACTCTAATTTGACACAATGTGTCGAGTAAGGTGAAAATTGTTGAGTCAAATGTGCTTTTCAAATTACGTAGTTCGACCCTAACACACATAGAGGGGGTGAATATGTGTAAATGTGAAATTTATTAATTTTAATTAACTAGTAACAATCCACCAATTAATTATCTCTAGATGGTTAAACAAACAATTCGATTGTTCTATATTTGAATACCGCGGAATATTAAAACAGTAACGAAAACAGTAAATAACGCACTGTATGATCATGGAGAAACCCCAACGGGGTAAAAATCTCGGGCACTTTACCAGTCAACAATCTATTATAAACGATATTAAACTTACAGTTTACCAGATTAGACAATGACACGTACTATCTGATCTCCTGACTGCAATTCCAACAGCTCTCCTAGATTTTGTGCTCTTGCACCAACTTTCAGCTGTATTTTCCAAAGCTCTCCTAGATTGTGCTACCTTATAACAACTCTTAGCTTTGTGGAATCTTCTATCTCAAGTGGATGCCTCGTTCTTCACTGATTGGAACTCCAGTCACATTTCCTTGATCTCTAGAAACTTTGACGGAAGCGAAGGAAGCAGCAGTTTGGTATTTGGATTCAATATCTAATGTTTTTTTCTCACCGCCAAGAACAATACACTTTGAAGTATGAAGGTTGAATGCTTCAGAGGATGAAAATAATACGGAGGCTATGTGTTTTCTCAATAATCAACCTTAGAATTACGTTCTATGACTTTTGGATATTTATAGGTAGGTTAGGGAATGAATAGGCCGGTCAAAAATCCTTTAAAAAACGAATTAAAAATTTTCTGGATGACAGTGTCGCTCGAGCAAAAGACTAGCGACAGTCTAGCAATGAAATTTCTCTTTTTGAAGATCGAGCAAAGCCTGACGATAGTCTAGCGAAAATCCACGCCGTTTTTCCTTCTTTTCCATTCTCGAACCCTATACCTAAAATACCCCCAACTTCACTAATTGCACACTGATCCTTGACTTTTTACAACATATCAATTCTAGTCATTTTTGTTCAAAGAATAGCCAATCACATTAAATACCTAACAAACTCCCCATTTGGCATTCTGTGACAAAATTACAATCTAAGTCAAGGCAATATTTAAAACAAGATTATAGACTCAAAACAACTGACACAACTAATAACTGTCTTGAACGAATTCTACATTTGATTTTTTAGTACCTGTTTTCTGAAATAGACAACTCAAATACTAGTGCAAAATGTGTGTGAAACATGATTAAGAATAAACACAGTTCAAGCAGTTCAAGTGTAAATGCAATAAAGTGTTTTCTTTGTATCTACTCCCCCTTTTTGTCACAAAATGACACGAGACCAAGAAATAACACACAATCAATTCAACAAAGAAGGTGTTAGCAAGCATAAGTATAAGTATAAGCAATAAACAATAAATCTTCCCACATACATGACCTAAGTTAGACATGGAGTAAATTATATAAGTAACTCATATGTGTAAAATGTCACTAATTCCTTGGTAGTAGGACTCCAAACCTTAATTTTGTGAGAAATGATATGCATAACATCACTGTCAATAAGGATATTTCTCTACTTATGAAAGTCAAATTAAGTAAAGTACATTAGAACCTATTCATGAAAGCTCTTATTGTAAAGATTACTTTTCTTTTCTCCCCTTGACTTTTAACATATATTTTTTCATAACTTTAAGTATGGAAGCTCATAAATATTTTTACATTTTAAGTGCAAACTCCTATCCATTAAGTAACTAAAATGACCACTGTAGCGAGCTTTAAACCAGTTAACCCAAGTCAGTTGACTTTAGGCACTAGGTTAAGAAAAACCCCGCAGACTTAATTGCTCAAGTCATATAGACTTCGAAGAGGAGCATAAGATATCGAGCTTTTCCTATATTGTATATTATTTTATCAGGGATACTCTTGAGTTTAGGTCTAATAAATAAGGTCAATTCATGTTCAAAGTCATCCTACTAACACGTGACTGTCATCCCAAATCTCACACACGCGGTAGAATCACACTAACAAGATCACAGTGTCTGCAGTGCAAATGTTATATAAAGAGACCTATACTAACTACTCCATTCATAACCTAAGCCAACAATGAAAATTATGTAACAGCTCATCACATAAACTCATACTTGAACACAACCAACAAAATCAAGTTCAATGTATGTTAAGCTAAAACAAATGTCCTGCATATATATTTCGTTTTTGTTCTTAATTGAAAGTATGAATGCATTAGGCACAAAGACATGTCAAACACAATAAAAATAAAAATAAGTAAATGATGATAACAAAGCAATGCATAAGTGTTTTTGTAGAAAAACAAACAAACAATTATGATACATGCATAAATCAATGACACACAATGGTAAAATACGAGCATGCACAAAAAATGCTTAATCAATTAGGCACACAAACACCAATAGCCGTTCTAAGAGATTCAAATCGAAGACCATCTAATTGTTTAGTAAATAAGTAGGCTAATTGGTTCTCCATAGAGATATATTTAAGAGTAACAACATGAGTTTCCACAAGTTCTCGAATAAACTAATGTCGTATATCAATATGTTTGGTTCGAGAGTGTTGAACATGATTTTTGAAAATATTTATAGTACTAGTGTTATCACAAAACACAATCATCGTACCCTGCTCAATTCTGTAATCACTCAACATCTGCTCATCCAAAGCAGTTGAGTGCAGCAACTTCTTACTGATATATACTCAGCCTCTATTGTGGATAATGTGATAAAATTTTGTTTCTTACTCATCCAATCCACGAGATTAGTACCAACATAAAAGAATCCTCTAGAAGTACTTTTTCTATCATTGGCATTTTCAGCCCAATCGATATCGAAATAGCCAGCAAGATCTAGATTATAGTCCTTAGAGTACAAGATCTCATAATCTACAGTTTCATTGACATATCCAATGATATGTCTACGGCACTCAGGTGAGATTTCTTGGGATCAACCTGAAAGCGCGCACAAACCCTACATTAAAAGGTATGTCGGTCTACTAGTAGTGAGATGGAGTAAATTACCTATCATACTCCTGTACAATGTCTAATCAACACTTTTACCCATAGAAACATGACCTAACTTGACATTGGTGCTCATGGGAGTTCTAGTATGTTTCTTGCTATCTAGACCAAAACGCTTAACAAGGTTTTTTACATATTTCAACTTAGATATGAATAATCCATCATTCGTTTGTTTGAATTGGAGACTAGAAAGTAATTTAATTCTTCAATCATGCTCATCTCAAATTCTTGTTTCATGCATTCAGCGAAATTATGAGCAAGAGAATCAACAAGAACTAAAAATGATGTCATCAATATAGATCCGTGCTATGGTGATAGTTTCCTCAATATGTCTAATAAATAGTGTTCTATCTACACGACCTCTTGAGAAATCATGTTCCATACCAAGCTCTAGGAGCTTGTTTAAGACTATATAGAGCATTATTCAACTTATAGACATAATGTGGATATTTAGGATCAGTAAACCCTTTAGGTTGTTCAACATATGCTTCTTCTTGAAGAATTCCATTAAGGAAAGCACTCTTGGCATCCATTTGATATAATTTGAATCCTAAAGTGCACACAACAGCTAGAAGAATTCTAATGAATTCAAGTCTAGCTACTGGGACAAATGTTTCATCAAAGTCTACACATTCAACTTGAGTCTATCTTTGGACAACTAGCATAGCCTTATTTCTGGTTATAGTACCTTGATCATCGATTTTATTCTTAAAAATTCACTCAGTACCTATAACATTACAATTATCAGACCTAGGAACTAAATCCCATATCTTGTTTCTCACAAACTGATTTAGCTCTTAATGCATCGCGTTAACCCAACATTCATCCCTAAGGGTTTTTTCGACCTTTATAGTCTCAATTTGGGACACATAGTTAGCATATGTCAGATTGTTCAAAACCCTTTTACGAAGTCCTATCCCTTTTCTAAATCCCCAATAATGTTAACTTTAAGATGATTCGTCTTAACCCTTGACAGTAGATCGTTTACATTTCCAGATCTCATAAGGTGTTATATTAGTTTTTGATCTAAGATAAACCTTGTTTACTATGTGACACGCAGTGTTGATGGCTTCACCTCAGAAATACATAGCTAGTCCCTTACCAAGAAGCATGGCTCTATCCATTTCTTAAAGCATGCGATTTTTTCTCTCAATCACCCCATTTTGTTGTGGAGTGATTGGCGAGGAGAACTCATGCAGGATTCCCTCCTCTAAGAAAAAATTCTCAAGATTAGAGTTTTCAAACTATTTTCCATGATCACTACGAATACGTGATACAATGAAGTCTTTCTCATTCATAAGTCTTTTGCATAATGAGATGATAAGATCGAATACCTCAGTATTATCTCTCAACAGCTCAATCTATGTATATCGAAAGAAATCGTCAACCACAACCAAGATATAGCGTTTACCACTAAGACTTTCGGTCCTAGATGGTCCCATTAAATCCATATGGAGCAATTCAAGTGGCTTGCTTGTCAAGATCTTAGAGGTTTGTTTATGGGATACTCTAACCTGTTTACCTTGCTGACACGAGCCACATACAGTGGTATCAATATTCTCAAGCTTAGGTAAGCCAATAACAAGTTCCTTCTTGGCAAGTTTAGACAACTTTTTATAATTCATATGACCAAGCCATGGATAATACACAGTTCAGTTACATCAATCTTAGCACTACTGCACACACGGTTGAAATTAGGAAGAACTCCATAACAATTATTTGAAGTCCTTACACCTTCGAGGACAATGTTACCTATTGAATCATACACGGTACATCTTTTCTAGACAAAAGTAACCTCGAAATTAGCATCGTATATTTAACTTATGCTTAACAAGTTGGACTTTAACCCTTTCACATATAGTACGTCTGAGATAGCGGGTAGTTAAGATATATTAACGACACATTTATCTCCATCCCCAAATGTAAGTACACCATCGTTCCAATCATCGAGAGAGGAAAACAAGGCTTTATCACCACACATATGTCTAGAACATGTACTGTCAAGATACCACAAAAAGTGATTTTGAGCTTTAAGTGCAACGTGGGCAACACAACAATTCAACAGACCATCAGACCTAGGGAGGTCACTCTTCTTAACCAAAGCCTTCTTAGAAGTAAAAGGGATTTTAGTTAACCGAGTTATCATCTCAATTAAGTGACTTTTACTTCTAGTCACGATAGGTCTTATGTGTCCCAGTACGCTACAATGGTGACAAGTGGAATTAAATCTAGGCTCATACCTACTCGGAGGTTGTTGTAGATGTATAGGACGATTGACTCTACGTTGTTTAGTAGGTCTCGATCATGAGGTATACCTGACCTTTGTTCAGGATAAACAGTATTTCGAGCTTTGTTAGTGGTCGGGACGAATGTGGTCTTGGATGTACTAGCAATAGTACTGTCATTATGAACGTAACCCAGACTATGCCTATTTTCAGCAGGTTTATTCATCTCCAACAGATTTTCTAATTTTTGCGAACCACTCATGAATGATTGGAGTTGAGTGTTAGATTTTTAAGATCGCTTGTTAAGGATTTAACTTTTGATTCTAAGTCCTCATTAACAAGTTTCAACTCAGTCAAGTTTTTGGTAGAGTCCTAAAGGTTACCCAAGATTTTTTCTTTCTCTCTTTCCAAATCGTTAATCTTTTTTCAAAGCAGCTTTATTGACCTTTTTAATCTTAAGAATCTCCTTAAACAATTTACGATAAGATTCGTGAATATCAGGTTCATCCTCCGACTCTTCCTCGAATTTTTCACTCTGTTCATCACTTTCAACCTTATCAATCTACTTATCAGACTCTATCATAGCAATAGAAGTGAAGACCATGAAATTTGGTTCATCCTCACCACCAGATGTATCACCATGAGTACTCGAATCTGATTCTTCATCACTCAAGGTCACCGTTAATGCTTTACATCTTTCTTTATTTGAACTCTTTTTCAGATTATGACATTTATTCCTATAGTAACCGTAATCCCGACACTCATGACATCGAATGAATTGATTTTTCTTAACGGGGTTCCTAGAGGTATTTTTCTTACGTCTATCTTTCGAGACTTTATTAGAGAATTCATTTCTTCGTTCTTGAGGCTTTCTCCTATTCCTCATCACCTTCTGAAATTTTTAACTAAATAAACTATTCGTCACCCCTAAGCATCTCACATCAGTAGACTCACTTTCTTTTTCTCTGATAGTATTCATGGCAATGGATTTAACCTTTCTAAGGTTGAAAAACGGTGAGTTCATAGGTGTGTAGAGATCCTACAAGTTCTTCAATTTTTACTATATCTAGGTCTTTACTTTCTTCAATCGCGATGACTTTAGGCCTAAACCTTTCAGGTAGGGACCTAAGTACTTTTCTAACGATCTTGGACTCCGGGATCCTTTCACATAGGTTGAAACTCCAATTGACTATATCATTAAGCTTAGCATAGAAATCATTAAATGATTCATAATTCGTCATCCTAATTTCTTCAAATCTAGAGGTTAACATTTGCAGTTTAGAATTTTTCACAGTTTTAGTTCCCTCGTGAAATGTCCCAAACTTCTTTAACAGTCTCACATATCGAAACTCTCCTAAACTCTTCTGCCGACACAGCCATGAACAAGGCATGTAAGGCTTTGCTATTCCAGTTGCACTCATCTAGGTTCGTTTTAATCCAAAGAAAAATATCAATAGGTATGACTACACCAGCAATAGTAGTTGAATGTGGAGTCCACCCAATTTGAACGCTAATCCAAATATGGTCATTCAGAAATTTAAGGAAAGCTCTCATTCGAACTTTCCAATAAGCATAGTTGCTTCTGTCAAAAAATGGAACACGGACAATGACTGACTCATCTTGAATTAAAAATGGGTTAGGAATCAAATTAAGGCTATGATACCTATTGAAAACTACGTAGTTTGACCCTTACAATACCTGGAGGGGATGAATAGGTGTAAATGCGAAATTTATTAATTTTAATTAACTAACAACAAGTCACCAATTAATTATCTCTAAATGGTTAAACAAACAGTTCAATGGTCCTATGTTTGAATACTGCAGAATATTAAAACATTAATGAAAGCAGTAAATAACGCATGGTATGATCACGGAGAAACCCCAACAGGGTAAAAACTACTGGTACTTTGTTAATCAAACGAGACTAAACGACGACACATACTATCTGATCTCCTAACTACAATTTCAACAGCGTTTCTGGATTCTGTGCTTTTGCACCAACTCCCAGCTATATTTTCCAAAGCTCTCCTACATTGTACTATCCTGCAACAATTCCTAGTTTTGTGGAATATTTTATCTCCTATGGATGCATGAAGAACACCGCGTTCCTCACTGACTAAAACTCCAGTCACCTTTCCTTGATCTTTAGAAACTCTGACAGATGTAAAGGAAACAGTAGTTTGGTATTTGGATTCAATATCTGATGTTTTTCTCACCACCAAGAACAATACACTTTGAAGTGCGGAGGTTGAATGGTTCAGAGGATGAAAAATAATATGGAGGTATGTGTTTTCTCAATAATCAACCTTAGAATTATGTTTTGTGGCTTTTGGATATTTATAGGTAGGTTAAGGAATGAATGGGGCCGGCAAAAAGCCTTTAAAAAATGAATTAAAAGTTTTTCAGATGACACTGTATATCAAATGAAGGGCTAGCAACAGGTTGTTGTTCGAGTGAAGGCGAGGCGACAGTCTAGCGACGAAGTTTCTATTTTTGAAGCTCGAGCCAAGTCTTGACGATAGTCCAACGAAAATCCGCGTCATTTTTCCTTCTTTTCCATTCTTGAACCCTAGACCTAAAATACCAAACTTTCACTAATTGCACACTAATCCTTGACTTTTTACAACATATCAATTGTAGTCCTTTTTGTTCACAGAATAGCCAATTACAATAAATACCTAACATGTTTAACAATTGGGCCAATTAACATAGATGAAGCCCAATGATTGTGACCCAACATATAGATGCCCACTGTTGCATTATTTACTCTCCTATCACCGCTGGCCAACCCTTCAATTGCAAAGATATTTATGCCACAATACTCTTTCTCCAATTGCAAACTTTTTTCTCTATAAATACAAATTCTCTCTATATGTATACAAACACAAAATGAAAGCAACCATATTGTGATCCCTTATGAAGTGTTGGTAGTGCGTTGGTAATAATGATGCATTGCAAGTGATGTTGGAATGTTGGACTTAGCATGCGCGGTGATGATGAGGTGACAATTGTGTTTAGGCAACAGATGATGATAGTGCATTGGAGTTGATCTGTGTGGTGGTGATGGTGATGTGGTAGAAACGTTTTAGGTACTACGTGGTGGTTGTGACCAAGTTTATGTTCATTGTGATTGTCTGTGTTAATTTGGTCATACATAGTTACAATCAGTCATAATTAACACATGCTTGATCACAATCGGTCAGCATTAACACATGCCATCACAAATAAATTTGCACACACCGTAGACCATCACGGCAACACATACAATCACAACCGATCATGATTAACACAACTTGGTCACAATCGATCATAATTAATACAAACTTGATCACAGAAGGTCACCGCAATAAATTCTCACACACCACGCTGCAATCCAAAACAGCAAGCTAGTCGATAGATTGAACAAGGAACTCTCACCACCTACACCTGTACTGCTCCACCACCATCACCACGTGCATTGTACCATCCCCGCCACCACCTTCACAACAATCCACCACCACCTCCTCCTCATAATCACCAACAACATCGATGACCATACCAGCAATCTATTGAGAGACTAAAAAATTATAGAGAGAGAAATGATAGAGAGAGTTTTCATTTGTAAATGTTGAGAAAGAATTTCATTTGTAAATGTTGAAGAATGTGTGCATTGTGTGTATTGTCATGAGAGAAAAGATGTGATGGTAATGGTGCTTGAAGAGAGAATGAGTGTGAGTGATTGTTATGGAAATAATTTTAAATGGATCTCATCAAATAAACACAAAACGATTTCCATATTAATTAATTTAATAAATTTTCATTGTCACCTGATTTGTGAAATTAAAACTGTTGACGCCCCAAAAATGC